>JARHVA010001164.1:3707500-3780000 GCA_037957365.1 Torreya grandis | reverse complement strand
GATGTATGTATTTTATTTATAACACATAATAAATATTTATATATAATTATAAAATTTTATATTTTTTAAATTTAAATTGATGATATGGGGTATCTAGGTTTAATAATATAGAAATTATAAAACACATTTACATTAGGATAATTAATTTGAAAACATATATAAAATTTAATTTGAATTTAAATACTAAGATATGCCAAAAATAAAAAGTACAACTATTTATTTATATTGTGATAAATTAGAAATAATATTACTTAGTTGGTATATTATGCAATTTTAGATCTAGGATATAATAGGCTAGAGGAGGACTAGATCAAGATCTTGGAACATTCATCAAATTCTATAATTTTACATCTTGTGGCTTTGGATGCTTGAGTTAGATCTAGATAGTTGTATTAATTTTAGTGTCTAAACTCTAGTATTATAGTAGGTAAACTTGAAGGAGAATGCATGATCACTTTAGGTTTTGTTAATATATTGTGTGATGATTTTATTAGAAAAGACTAAAGTCTTGATATTTATTTTACTTGCGATTGGGTCTATTTGCCAAGTGTCTAGCATATAGCTTTAATAGGTATTCACATTTGGTATATGCCTTATCTATATTATAGTTTGGTGTAGGTGCTTTAGGCCACCCTTATGGGAATTCCCATGGTGCAATATCTAATTGATTCACTTTAGAATTTTTTGTAAAACCATGTAATGAAGGATGTGATCATGTTCATGAAGGTAATGAAGTGATTATCAAAGTTACTAAATGGAGTCTTAAGCTAGTTTCTACTTATGAAGTGTGGAAATAAATAAATTTTATTTTAATTTGGTTGATATAATTAATGATCTAGTTGATTAAAAAAAAGCTGATAATTTATAATCAATTTATTTTTGATTATTTAGTCACTTAACTAAGTCGAACATGACTCAATATATTAAGATTAGTGTCTAAATTATAAGGAATTGTAATGCAAAAAATTAGGAATAGATATGGATGAAACCAATTGGATCCTTATAGTTTTTTCTCACCTTTATTTTGATATATGTAAATCAGGCACATAGTCTATTTCTATTTATCAAATGATCAAACCCTAACTTCCTCACTCTTAGAGTGAATGTGATAAAAATGGCCTAGTGGGCACATGGTGTTGATATTCTCCAAAGACCCCTCTATCAATGGGCATTGTTTACATATAAATAATCCAAATAGGTCCTTAAAATTATGTACTTATATCGTACATGTTGTTTTGTGTGTGCATAAGGATGCAATATGTGATAAGCAAGTACATATAGTGATGTATCTTATATCCTAGAAAATATGGATCATGGGTTACTAATTAAATATTTTAGACATGTGGGAATACTTCTCCTCTAATTTATATGTAAATAGGGATGAATAGGGAATGTTTTATCACTTGAATGATTGATTGATAGTAATTTTATAATTCTATATGTGAGAGGTATAATTTTTACAAGATGAGTTATGACTGAGGGTTAATATTATATACATCAATAGATTTTAAAAATTTCTCACTCTAAATCACTTAGTGTTGGCATAAAGATACATTAAATTTAAAAATAGATGAATTTTAGGCATTGAACACTTAGTTTAAATAAGGAAACTTGCATCAATGCAGGTGTCTAATTGGGACACAAGTGTTTGGGATGCTATAGAATAGGTATAATTCCAAAATTAGTAGAGAATGATAATGATCACGTTTATAGTATTTTTAATATTATTTAAGGTTTGGTCATAAAAATAAAATATGGTTAGACTAAGAGATAATCTATTTGGACCAAAGATATAGTGAACGTGAGTCTTTCAACAATGGTAAGGTCTTATAACTCAAGGTTACAACCATGATAGGTATTTTCCAAGTTTAAAATACTAAGGTGTTATATAATTTAGATTTATCATCTTAAATAACATATGTTTGATTCTTTTCTAGTAACTGTGATCAAAATTCATGGTCAAAAATAATGATGTACAAAAAATAAAAATGCAAAACAATTACTAGTTTATAACACTTTGTAAAAGATGTCAATAAGTGAGTAGATAATGAAAAGGCCGAAGATGTGATTGAAAATGAAATAAATTATAATGTAAATAACAACATAAGTATAGATTAAAAAATTCATTTAATGTAGGAACAAAAACCTAGATATGTAAAATGAATATCAATGTAGGAGTACAAATCAGGATATAAAAAAGTATTAAATATCAATGTACGAACATGAAAAAAGATATATAAATGAATATCAATTAAGAAAAACTAAGTCAATAAAATAAATATAAATGAAAGATAATAACACAAAAAAATATATGTTAATATAAAATAAAATGTGATATATGAAAGAAATTAAAAATGACTAACCAAACTTGGGGCTTGTGCTAATCTATAATGTAAAAGAGTATGATTATTTATAGCAAATCATGACATATAATTGTTTATAGGTATTAAGGAAATTGTGAGAAATTATTAGTCCTATATGAGGTCTTATAGTGAAAATCAAGAAAGTAAAACCAAATATGTGTAATAATCACTGGTATTTATAGTAAATAGGGGTATTTCATGAGGAAGGCCTAGTCCTATCCAATGTCTTATACTACAACTCACAAAAAGAGAACCTGTGACATGTGATCGACTATTAGAAGATACTTATTAAGATAAATATTATGGGTAATATTATGAATAGAGAGGATTAAGACATTAAGTAAGTGATGTATAAATCCTTAGTATTAATGATACACAGTTTAGAAAATGTGCTCATGCTAAGAACTATTTAAAAAAAAAATTAAGCTAATCTAATTAATAAATGCAAAGCTTTTGCTTAAATAATGAATTAATTAGATCATATAATTAAGGTTGTATATTGAATAAAATTAAAATATAACTAACTTCCCATGATGTGTTCCCTGTTACTCAAAACCCCTTATAGAGTCATCAGTCTATTGTGAAGATTGGGCACTTGCATGAGAAAGTAGGTGCCACCAAATAATATAATGAACCTTATATCATGGTCTATTATCCTACCACTATCAAATGGATGTTGGATCTATTATGAGGTCAGATATGGATTTTGAGCTTAAACTATAATAGGAGTTTTTCCTAAGAAGAATCACATCTTTTGGAGTGTTTTTTTAATTTTGAATTTGTAATTCCATTTTGATCATTGAATTTTATTTTAATTATTTGGTTTTTAATTTTTATGGATATTTATGTGCTTCCTCTATATGGATTCAAAAAAAAAAAATGGGTGATATAAGTATCAAACATAATAAATATTACACATTAATTACAAGAGAAAAGTAATTTAATACTATGTCATCCAAAAGGTTATTAAGCATTCATAAAGGTAAGTGTCCAATATCAAAACTAAATCTATGTATCTTTGGAAAGAAAGGATGGATATGGGATAAATGAGAATAACAAGAGATCCACCAATGTAATACATGGTACAATGATAAGTATGTTTTATAGCTGATCAAAAGGTATAGGATAATTTTGGGTGTGGTCTAATAACCATGTCACATAAATAACCACAATATTCAACAAATTATCTAGCACAAGTATGAATGTAAGGAGAAAAAGTCTAAAAATATCAGGAATATAGGCATTTGAAAATTATATAATGAAATGTATTAAAATAACTAAATTTAAATATATATAAAAATTATATTTATAAATCATTAATAATTAGCATAAATATAAAAGTGAAAATATAAGTAAGAGATCCATGATTAATAAAAATAATCAATGTATCAAAAATTCTATAATGAAATATGAGACATAACATGCAATAGAAAAATAATGTGATCACAAATACCAATACATTTTGTGGTATAAATCATCAGTGGCATCAAATAAATCCTATTTTAATTATAATCTAAGTTTAACCATTATATCATATATCTTCACTAAGAGATGTGCAAAGACATCATGATGCATTGTATCAATGGAGAATTTAGGTATGATAGAATAGTAAAGGTCAGTATGTAGAATTTCTTATGAGGGATTATCAATGTGAGAAACTAGTTCTTTAATGTGAGTAAAATCATATGATCTCTAAGATGATGATGGGTGTGGGTAAAGTTGTGCCTTTTCCCATAAACGACCCTAGGTATGTTTATAAGAAGGTGATGTTATAGGCCATGTAAAATCATGGAAATGATATTGTAGGAATCTACACCTACATATATGATGTTTATCACATTGATGCCAAAGATATTAAGCCTCCCCATGTTTATGGATATACTCTAGAAGGAACTTAGGAGAAGACAAGTTATGATCAATAAATTGTGTATTCTCTAAATAAATCACATATACATATTGCCAATGTTTTTGGTAATAATTATAGGTATGCATGTTTTTACCATGGTAAAAAGAATTGAATTGAGGAGTAATAGACTGTGAAGGTATACTATCTATGTAGAGTTAGATCTTGATGTTTGTTGATGTGAATAACCTATAATACACATGATAATACTTAGCCTAATGACCATAAATATTATTGATTTTAGAATATGGTTCATTTTCCCATCATGTAGGTAGGAGATATATATTATGCAAAGGTATTATGTCATAACCACTAGTAGGACTAGATAGATTAGTATCAAGATTAAGCTTAGGAGTTGTGATAGAATATCTCACTATAGGTTGGAATAATGTAGCTAACATCTTAGGAGGGATAAAACTTGAAGTATTATAAAACATATAAAACCAATATGATCCCATCATGGAATGGTTAAGAACTATACTATGAAGAGGTTGAATAGTGACTAAATTAAAAGTAACATTTACATGATCCATCTCAGACCTATGAACATCGAGTGAAGAAGAGATAATTTTAGGTGCATTAAAACAAGAAAATGTATTATGTAAATGTAAAGAATGTTATAAATAAGAATGATATCTAAGTACTTTTGAATTTTTGTCTTGATCAAAACCAACAAAAAATGAGTCATCTAATGAATTTCATCATCATAATTAGGAGTATGAATACCAATAATAAAATCATCAATTATTTTATTGATCAAAGAATCATGACAAATGGATTTTTTAATCATTATTACAATATTGGGAATCTCATCTAATGGTTTTTTATGAGATTGAGGTTTGAAAGGAGGTAATTGAGTAATGATGTGTGAAGGGAGATCATAATTTTTATTTTCAAACTAATCTGATAAATTTTTCTTTGTCTAAATCTAATAGGTTAGGTTTCATATTTCACATAAGTTTTTTTGTGGCCATTATAAACTCTATTAGAGTTAACCAAATAATCAAATCATTGAGTTTCATGAAAAATAATGCTAGGTAAAGTTTCAAGTGTGGGTATTTTGAAAATGCCAAGTTCTTGGAATTGCTCAAAATTAAAAGGGTTCATGTCTCCTTGAATCTTATAAATAACACCATTATGAGTAAAATTGAGACATTGTCATATTGATGAGGCTATAGCTCTCATGTAGTGTGTCCAAGGTACACCTAGTAAAAAAATTTATGATAATGAGAAATTAAAGATCATGACCTTGATATAAATAATGATAGGAGGAACTATGATATGAAGATAAACATAACCTAGATGAGGCATTTATATTCACTCATAGCCTTGACATGTTTTAAAATGCCTAGGTATTTTAGTAAAGCCAAGTTAAGCCATAAAAGTGAGAAAACCTTCATCAATCAAAACACACTTGACTTGGATATCACCAACTTGGACACTAATGAATAATGAATTATTATACACAAGAGTAGTATTTCATTAGGAATCATTGAAGTGATAGGATATTTGAGTGAGATATAATTATCTAAAATTTTGTCAATGCGTATATAAATATGTTCACATTTTTGAATAATACTATATGTAGATCTAGATAAAGTGACTTCTTGACCTAGAGGTGGAGGTCAAGGGATGATAATTTCAAATAATAGTTACATTAAATTATTAGTAAAATGATGAGGGGAAGTCTAATGAGTTATAAAAAAGGAATTTGAGATGGAAGATGTGATAGTTATGTGATAGGTTCATATGCATCATATCCAATAAAAACTATGTTAGATAAAGGTGTGTAATGTTAAAATAGGAGTATAAATACATTTAAATTTATGGTGATAAGGAGTATTTGATTTGGATTTAATTGTTGTAGTTTTATCAATTGTGTCTAAATGAAATGAATTGGTTAATGTCATTGGTGGCATAGTTCAGTCAATGATTTATTATTTTGAAGATTTGGATGTTGTAGATGGTGAATAAATCATAGAAGTAGATTGAGTTACAATTTTTAAGGTGAGTAATTTAGAGTTAAGATATGTTGATGATAGGTGATAAGTATAAGTTGTATCAATGGAAAGACAATGAGTATCTAAATGTATAATTTTATTAGACACATGTGGGATAGCGGATGGAGTAAGTTGTGTTGTTATATTTGTTTGAGTCACTATTGTATGCTCAAGTTTTATATGATGATATGGATAAGTTTCTTGAATAGTACAAATTTTTAGAAGTTATAGTTGTAATGTGGATAAATACTGAAATAAGATACTACTCTCCTTATATTATTCATATTGACCACATTTTCATCATTAATGAGAGAATTAGGATCAATAAAAGTTTTGACAACATTGGAAGTGGAAGGTTGATTATTGCTTGTTTGATGAATAAGAAGAGGATCATTGTAAATAGTGAGACGAATGTTATCTTGTTTCATATAATCATTCTTATTTTTGGTTTAATGGACCCTAGTTTTTATTTCATAATCTTGTTGGTCTAGATCATACTAATGTTTAGTAGGGAAATTATGGTCAATATATCATGGTGAAGGCCTAGGAAGACATTTTTGAATTTACAACAAGTAAAGTGGTTGGAAAGAATCTACATTGCTCACATGGGAAGATGTAGAACTAGATTGTTGAAAAGAATTGGTCAAAAGTGGTTGTAAAAGAGTAGCATCATTGGAATTTTTTTGAAAGATAGTGTGAATAATGTATATATAATAATAGGTATTTGTAACATGATGATTGCTAGCATGTAGCTTTTAATTTTTCATAATCATGTGATTTCTATGTAGAGAATGGGTAGGCTCAAATTGTCTTATGAGTAAATATTGACATTTAGCTTACTTTAGGTCTTACTAAACATTTTGGAGAGAGAGAGAGTCCTAACACAATATTATAATCTAGGATTAGGATAATTAATGAATAAGTGGAAGATATTATCTTCTAACATATTATGATAGAATTTATTGGATAAGTATTTATATCTTTTACTAGACAGTTGGGTTGTTTTAAATTTTAATTATTTATAGTTGATAAAATGAACTAAGATATTTTTAAGGTCATTAGTTTGTAATTCTTGTACCAATGAATTAACTAAATATTTTAAATTAGATAGATCATGATATTTGAGTTAATTATACCAATCTAAAGCATAACCTAAAAAGGTTTTATCTTAAATTTTGGTGGCATCAAAGGTATTAAGCTTAATCTAATATTTATATAAGTGTCCAAAAGCTTTCAAATATAATTTAGGATTAGTGCATCCATTATAAGTGATATTAAGAACAATATCTCCTATGTCAATATTTACAATGTGAGGAACTAAAGGTTCATTTTGTAAGTGTTTAATATCCTTGTTAAGATGTTGGGGTTGAGATATAAGCTTACCTTGTGTAGCTCTAAATGGAATTGGGGTGCATTAGGATCTTTCAATCCCCATTGAGTGAGTTGAGGATGATTTTATTTCAAATTTTGGTTTTGTATTTGCATCATTTGGTTTGCACTATTAGTTTGAAAAGTATCCATGTGATTTATGGATTTTAATATAACTTGATTAGTATTAATAGTGGATTGACTAGTATAAGTTTCTTTAGATGCACTAGTGGCAGCTTTAACTTGAGTATTAACTAGGCACTGAGTAGTCCCACTAGAGGAAAGACTAGACATACTAGTTGATATGGTAAAACAAGATGTGGTAGAGAAATTTTAAATCATGGAATAAGAGTAAGGTATGTAATAATTCATAGGGTGACTTACCCCAGAACTTGTAGAAATGTTATGCATGGTTGAATATGGATAGTCAAGGTAAACTCCTATCATGAGATTATGGATTATCATGGGATCTTTTCCTTGATTTTGATGGTTTTTTTGATGAAAAGTATCATTTTAGTAGTTTATAAGATATCCTCAGTAATAGTAATTTTTGGAAGGAGGTGACCCATATTTTTGGCTCTAGTGTCCACATTAATATTTCTTACATAGTTTTTAAATTTAATTATAAGGAAGGTGAGACTAATGATGTTTAGGGGGTTAGTTTAATTCATCATATTATATTTATTTTTTACTTTAGTTTTGTTAAAAATTTATTGAATGATGAAAAATGTGAAGGTATGAATAGGGGAAAGAGGATGATAAAACCTACTAGGTCAACCTAGTTAACTTAGTTGGATAGGCAGGAAAAATAACAATGTATAAAATGAACTAAGTCGATCGAGTTAAATTCATTAGAGAAATAATAAAAATAATAGTCTATAAAATGAACTAATTTAATTAGTTGACTTATTTATATAAACAAGAAAAATAACAATCTATAAAATGAATTGAGTGTAGATGGTCAACTTAGTTAGATATAAAAGGAAAATAATAGTCTATATAATGAATTGAGTCAATATGTTTAACTTAGTTGGATATATAATAAAAATAATAGTATGGAAAATTTACTAAGTCAAGTTGGTTAAATTAGTTGGAGAAACAATAAAAATAATAGTCTACAAAATGAAGTGATTTGAGTTGGTTAACTTCGATAGATAGGAAAAATAACAATATGGAAAATGAATTGAATTGAGTTGGTCAAATTATTTCGATGGATAGAAAATAACAATATGTAAAATTAATTGAGTCAAGATGGTTGAGTTAGTTTGATAGCTAAAAAATAGCATTTTATAAAACGAAGCATGTCGAGCTAGTCAACTTAGTTAAATATAGATTAAAAAAATGACTATAAATTAGATAATCTCTTTTGAAAACAATGGAAAATAATAAAAATATATAAGATTGAATCAAGTTAATCAATTTAGTATATTAGAAAATAATCAACTAGGTTGCATTGGTCGATCTAGTTGAGTCACACAACACAAAGCCATGTTAACTTTAATCCACACATTCTACAATACAAAAGAGAGAATGAATAAAATGGTAAAAATGAATTATTCAAAAATATTAATAGGTATATGTACTAAAAGGATTTGATTGATTCATATTCTCATAGAGATACTTATTTGTCCATTAGATAGTGGCATCCTAATGTTTCAAAGTGTTAACTATGGAGGATTAAAGCTTGACCATAGCCTTATAAACTCAATTTAAAAGGTAAGATGTTATTAATTTCTCAACATAACTAATAACTAATGCATTAAAAGATCAAATGGATGATTGGATTCCTAAGGTTCAATACAAAGGGAAATGTGTTTCTAAATTACCATGAGTTATGTGGAAACTAAAAATAATGTTCAGATCTATATTATGTCTATGAATATTTGGGGAATCCCCTTCACACCATGATATCTATTAACAAAATACAAGGACTATAAAATAATTATCATGTATCCATTCAAGATAGTATCTAAGTAGTTCTAAAAGTAAATAAATATCCATCCAAATATTTTCAAAGAAAAATTGAGATTAATTACTATAAAATGAAGTTAGTTGCCTTTATTATGATAAAAAATGAAAAACATAGAACAAAGTTATCCAAACTAATCTAGTTACATAAACAAAATAGAACAAGGTCAGACATGCCAAACTAGTCTAAAATAAGCTAAAAGTAAATAAGGTCAGCTAGGTCAACTTAGTTTGTTGGGTAAGACAAATAGACACAAAATTAAGTCAGCTAAGTCCACTTAGTTGACTATGATATAGTTTTAACATAATTGAAAAATATAAATCACATGGAAATTTGAAGTACTGAGTAATTTTATTGAAAAAAAAAATAGGAAAATGAAAAAAAATTGATAAAACTAAAGTACAAATTTGAGTTAGAAAGAATTTAAAAAGAGTCAACTGGGTCGACTTAGTTTAATGAAATGTAAAATTGAAAGTTGAGATCTATATAAAATTAAATTGATCAACCAATTTGACCTAGTTGACCAAGGATAAAAGATAAGAACAACATAAAATGAATGGGGTTAACTAACTCAACTTAGTTGAAATTTGAAAATTATAATAGTTGAATATGATTGACCAATTCAAATTTGTTTGTTGGACTAAATACTAATATTTTTAAAAAATGAATAAGATGAAATAGCTTGACCTTATTTGTTGTGACTAAAAACATATAGATAGAGAACATAACTAGGTTGACAAGCATGACTTAATTAAATGTAGATCCAAAAACTACTCACAGATAAAAATAATAAGTTGACCAATGTGACCTAGTTGATTGTAAATGATTAATTTAGAATACAAGGGTTGGATTCATGTTTTTTCCACCAAAATGTATTCAACAAACACACACACACACACACACACACACACACACACACATAAATACATACATATACAACTTATAATACTTAGTAAATACAAGATCAAATAAAGTGATCATCTAACATCTATTGCAATAATTTTTATATTGGCAACATGACCAAATTATATCTAATAAACATAACTAATGGAGCACTTATCACACAAAACTGAAGGAGAGGGTTTTAAAAACTCTATATATATAATGCTATGAAATAACCCTAAGTTAAAATACCTGAAATAAAACTAATCTAATATTATTAAAGCATATAAGACAAATGGGGATGGTTAAAACAAACAAAAAAATAATCAAGGGATTATGATAGGCAAATGGGGGCCTAGATTACCTAATCAAGAAAATAAAACCCTATGTTTATACTAAGTTTACTTATAGAGGTAGTATAAGCAAGGAGATAAACATTTAAACCTATTACCTTATCAAATATCTATGTATGATATGAAATAGAAATAATTAGAGATATTTACCTTTGAGTGAACCTATCAAGTATCAATCTCCCCTTTGGTTAATGGTGCTTTGCAAGAGATTATTGTGGATTTTTAAGGATCACACAATTCAGATCATCTATAGGATAAAATACTCTTACTTTCATCTAAGACTTCCCACAAGACAAGTTATCTTCCCTCCAAGGTAAAACCCTAAGCAATGGCTCCGTTAAATCTAGATCTAATAAAATTTAGAGCTGTAATAATGATAAAATGAATGCTCATCTCTATTGGATTGAAATGAACATCATATTTGTAATAATTAATAAGTATTAAATCATTCCATAAATTTTAGCTAATAAGGTCAACTAACATGACCATATTTTGGAAAATGTTATTGTCATGCCTCTAATTAAGTTGGCCAAGCTGACTTAGTTACATAATATGTGACATAACTTTGATAACAAGGTCAAGTAGGTTGAATAAGTAGTAAAAATAGGTTTTTGCTTACTTAAGGGATATTTTAAAGGATAATTTCTTAGGGAGTTGGATAAATGGGGTTTATTATCTTCAGGAGTTGGATAAGTGGGATTTTTAATGGGTTTATGTATGATATAATTAACCAATATTATTGAAAATCACCAATGGTATACCCATCCCTTTCTTGATTTACCCTTTAAGGTGTGCACTCATAAATATTTAAACTTGATATGTTCCTACAAAAGAGAAAGCATTAGTAGATGATAAATTATAAAATTATTGTGTGTATAAAGTATTATATTTTATATTAATTTAAGTTGTATTCCATTTATTTAGGAAAGAAGGACCTAAAAAACATACTAGAGTTTTAGTGTTATTGGAATTGTAAAAGGGTTAAATAAGCTATATTTAGTCTTATTTTATTTGACTTTCTTATCTAAGGATTTCCAATTATTAATTAAGTCATATGTTAGTTTATTATTAACTTGATTTTAACTTAAAAAGTATCCTATGATATTTTTGAAAAGACCATGATATTATAATTATTGGACCAATACATTCACTAAGCCTTCTCATTCGATGATAGAGAGAATTGAGTTGACTATACCCTTATAAAACATCAACCTTATAGTTTTAGAAAGTAGTTTTATAGCTAAAAAGGTATTAATTTTGAGACACTTCTCATATATATCCTTAAAGGCTTTAATGTGAAAATTGTGATTAATATATCCATCATAAGAGATGGTGGGAGTGATACCACCAATATATATGCTTTCAAAATGAGGCACTAAAGGTTAATATATGAGGTGCTTAATGACTATTGAGATTAGGAGGTTGAGGGATAATATTAATAAGATGATATTTAAATGGGGGAGGGAAGGGAATGATTTAAAATTAAAAACATGATTTTTTGAGGTTTATTATTAATTTTAATTTTTTTTTCATTTTCATCAATTGATTTGAACTATTATATTATTGTTGATAGTTTTGACCCCACAAGCCAAATTGTCACCTTTACCTTTCAGAACTCATACCTAGATGAATCAAGGAAATATTTTAAAACACTTTTAATATTTCATTTTATTTATTAAATGATAAAATAGGGAAAGGATAAGATCATATGAAGTGTTCAAATATTTTTAAACACTTTAAGAAAGATTAAAGTGTAATTTATTGATCTTTTAGAGGTATATCTTGAGACAACTCTGGAATTATAAGAGAGAGGATATAAGAAGGTTTATAAGATTTTCATGGAGCTTAAAGAGGCATTAATTATATATAAAAAGGTATAATTTATTTATCATATCCTTAATGGGTCAAAGGATGACTAGAACAAGCCTAAAGTAAGTAGACTATCATAGCACATCATACAGGAATAAACAAATCAATTGAGTTATGAATTTGATAAAAGTTATTAAGAATATTATCAAGGTTAAATAAATTAATATATATGTTTTCATTAATTAAAAACATATACTCTAAAAATTTATTGTTTTGATGAGCCCTCTATCTCAAGATATGAATATTCAAAGTTGAACTATCATAGCAAAACATGCACATAGACATCAAATTAAGGCTCAGAGAAGTAGTTGTTTGATTTTAAAATATCCTAAAGATATTTAAGACAAATGTGGTGATAAAAAGTGTCATTATTATTGTAAATAAATATAATATCAATTACACATGATCAAGGATATATTCAATAAGTCATAATAGATCAATGGCATATGATCTATTGTACAAGTGTGGATCAATAGTGAGTGAGAGGTCAACTAGTTAAAGGATCATAAAGATAAACATGAAGGTGATAAGTATCATGAACTCTTTGAACTATTGAAAAAATAAATATTATGCATTCAACCATTCCTAAAAGGTCAATTGTGTAAGCAAAGTTAAAGAGTTAATGATCTTAGGATACATGTGAGGCGACCATGTGGCATTAACACAATAATCGAATGAAGACTGATAGTAGGGTCTATGTAATAAATTTAGAGATAAAAATTGGAATTATATGATGGCCCAAATCAAGATAAATGGTTAACATTGAATGTCAAATGTCAAACCCAAGAGACTCTAGAGGGGACCAACAGAGTAGATCTGATCTAGATTATAGGGAACATGAGATAAGGACACATGTTTGAGTCAATAGCAATTGTAAAATGTGATAAATGGTAGCATGGTAAAGGGTTTCACCACCCAATAATGTATAAATGTAAATTCAAGATCAAAATGTGATATAATCTACCAAAATGAATTTTGCAAGTTCATATATTTCCATTAAAGCTCCATTCTATGAAAATGTCTGCTAAGTCAGGTTTTTGAGTTTGTCTTGGGTTTACGTCTTATTTTCAATTAAATATCAGTGGAATATGGATATTAATAGAATTTATGGATATATGAAAACCAATAAGGGAATTTTTTTCATATATAAAGGACCTGTATTCAATATTTAGAGTAAGGGATAGAATGGTGATTGTTAAAAAAAGGTCAGAATAGATTCCAATGGATGTCTGATGATGTAAAGAGTATATCAAGATCAAACAAGATGTTGTAGGCCCATAAATAATATAGTGAATTTATATGTTGGGGTGCATAGGTAGGTATTCAATGAAGGTCTAATAATATTATGACTCATCATTCAAGAACAAGTTTTGGATTCTAGTGTTTTTAGGGCCAATAAGAGAGCCTGAAGGTTAATTTGCAAAGGAAAAATTAATTCTAATCAAGTAAAAATTATTTGGGCCTCATTTATTGATTTTTTAATTCTTTTTTCCCTCTCTCTTTTCACCTTTTCCTATATATCTCCAATTTCTCACTTTCATAAAGGGACTATTATGCTTTTGTCTTTCCCAAGATATGCCAATTTTTTTACTGCAACACCTATTTGATACAATAAAAGACATAATTCCTCCACTTTCAAGTGGAATTGAAGTGTGTTTTATATATTCATTAAATTGTTTAAGTGAATGTCTTTGATTTCTGTTAAGCATGGAATATACTGAGACGAGGGGTGAATCAGTATATCACATATCTTATAAAACTTTCCCTTAATCAAACATTCAAGATATGCAATAAAACTCAAATAATAAACATCACACAAGAAAGAGAGAGACACTAGATATAACGTGGAAACCCAATGTCGGAAGAACCATAGAGAACAATTTCAAGTATATGAATGAGCACAAACCCAAACAATATTCACAAACCAAACATGCGGGACCACCATACCCCTTTGCCGAGCACCACCCTAGCTACTATTCATGAACACCAACCCACAAGAGCACCATACCCCTTTACCAAGCACCAACCTAGCTATTATTCATGAGCACCAACCCACATGAGCACCAACCACTTTGTTGTATACCACACACCTATCTCTCAATGTTGTTATATCAAGAAATAATAGTTCAATACAACATATCTTTCCTCTCTCTCACCTTTGCTCTTTTAAGCTAGATATAACAAATACAAATCATATTCAACTCTCACAATTGGTCTTCTAAGATAGATAATACAATATCAAATCAACCTCTTTCATTCATATTACAAATGGCTTCTCAATCCTTTATTTATAGCTTTCCAAATGACCTTTGGCCTTCCCCCTTTGTGACCCTTCAATCCTCATGGAAAATGGTGCCAATCTTGGATGACCCTTCATATTCAAGCCTTTGAAAAGTCATGTGGTGACCCTTCATGACCAAAAACATTCTTCCCACTTTAGTCCTTATCTTTGGTGACTTTTTGTATTCTTCAAAGTGTCCCTTCATGAGAAATTGTGCCCTTACTCTTTTGTCTTCACTTGGTGACTCTTGGAATTCCCCAAGATGACTCTTCATGGGAAAATGCATCCCATCCTTCTTTAGTCTTTACCTCATGGCTCTTCAACTTCTCCATGGGCCCTTATTTTATCTCATATGCAACCAAAAATATATTTGTTAATATTAAATAAATATTAACTCACATTAGCCAAGATAAACAACATTAAATGAAATGGGGCCTTTATCACCAATAATACAAGACCTTTGACATCAATGAAAATATTTCCAAAAATCTCCGCCTTTGTCATTGATGGCAACCTCAATCTTGAAATTGCCACATCCTATCACCTGCACATCTTGTCATCTAAAAACATACAATAACTCCCCCTTACTATAGCAACCTGTACTTGTTCCTTGTACCTATTTTTTGCACTTGTATCTGTTCCTATTATTCTCCCCCTTTGACATCAATGGCAAAGGGCCTACCTAGAGCTAACACTTAGCTCCCCCTCAACTGATGCTGAACCTCAATGGTAGGAAGTAAAGGAAATTACTCCCAACTTCTCTTATAGATACTCAAATGTGTCTTTTGGTAGTGCATTTATGAAAATATCTACAATCTACTTTGTAGTACTAATATATTCAAACTTAACCTGTTGATCTGCAACCTGCTCTCTCAAGAAGTGATATCTAATGGGAATATATTTTGTTCTTGAATGCATTACTAGATTTTTCAAAATATTTATAACACTTGTGTTATCACAAAAAATGGAAATAGGTTCATCACAATTTACCTTGATATCTTCCAAAGTTTTCTTCATCCAAAGCACTTGAGTATAACACAATACTATTGCAATATATTCTGCTTCAGCTATAGAAAGTGATACTGAGTTCTGCTTCTTTCTTAGCCATGATACTAAGCTATCACCAAGGAAGAAAGCTCCTCCACTTGTACACTTTTTGTCATCTAAGCACCTTTCCCAATCTAAATCTGTATAAGTAACTAAAGTGAAATCTTTACCTGTGGGATACCATAATCCATAATCCAATGTCCCTTTGATATATCTAAATATTCTTTTCACCAACTGAACATGACTATCTCTTGGAGATGACTGATATCTTTCAACCATACCTACTGCATGCATGATGTCTAGTCTCGATGCTATCAAATAAAAAAGACTACCAATCATAGATCTATACAAAGATTGATCTGTAACAGGTGAATCTTCATCCTTGCTCACCTTATTTCTTATACATATAAGTGTGCTAACTAGTACACAATCTTCAAAACCAAATTTCTTCAATATTTCCTTAAAATATTTACTTTGAGATATAAAAATTCCTTTATTTGATTGAAATATTTGTAATCCTAAGAAAAATGATAATTCTCCAAGCATAGACATCTCAAATTCTTTTTGCATTCTATCAGAAAATTCTTTTGTCATCTTTTCAATTTTTCCTCCAAAAATGATATCATCAACATAAACCACAATAATCAATTGATGCTCACCTTCTGTTTTGATGTAAAGATTACTATCAACAAATCCTTTTTTAAATCCTTGATCTTGTAAGTACTTATCAAGTCTTGCATACCAAGCTCTGGGAGCTTGTTTTAATCCATACAATGCTTTCTTCAATATGCATACATGATTACTAATATTCAAGAGAATAAACGCTTTAGGATACTCAATGTATACCTCTTCTTCAAGATTCCCATTTAGAAAGGTAGATTTGACATCCATCTAAAATACTTTAATATTTTTAAATACTGCATATGCAAGAAACATTCTAATAGCCTCTAACCTTGCTACTATTGCAAAAGTATCTTCAAAATCTATTCCTTCAATCTGAGCATATCCTTTACATACTAATCTTGCTTTATTTCTTGTTACTTCTCCATTTTCATTCAACTTATTTCTATAAACCCATTTTGTTCCTATCACATTGTGATCTTTTGGTCTAGGCACTAATTCCCAAGTATCATTCTTTTCTATCTGATCTAATTCTTCATCCATAGCCTTAACACAATGCTCATCATGTCTAGCTTCTAAAAAATTTCTTGGCTGAATTTTAGATAACAAAGAGAAACTAACTTATTTAGATTTACTTACCATCATTCTTTTGGTGCAAATTCCTTCTTTTATATCCCTAATGATGTCACTTTCATTATGATTTTTATGAACATATTTGGATGGATCTTGGTTCCCTTTTTCTCCTTTTCCTCATCTTCATCTAATTCTTTAAAGCCTTCCTCTTCAATGATTTTAGGAATTTCTACTAGATCACTGATCTTTTGTGTTCCATCTTCTTCTATCCTAACACTTACACTTTCAACAATTTTCTTGGTTATTTTTTTATAACATTTATAAGCTTTACTTTTTCAATAATAACCAAGAAATATACCTTCATCTACTCTAGACTCAAACTTACCAAGTTTTTCATCGGTTCTCTTTATGAAGCATTTACTACCAAAAACTCTGAAATAATCAACTATTGATAGTTTGTCTTTCCATAGCTCATAAGGAGTCTTATCACTGTTGACTCTTAATAAAGATTTATTCTGAATATGCACTGATGTACCAACTACCTCTCTCTAATATTTGTTTTCTATCTTGGATTCATTTAGCATTGTCCTCGCCATCTCTTGAACTGTTCTATTTTTCTATTCAACTACTCCATTTTGTTGTGCAGTTTTGGCTACTAAATACTGTCTCTTTATTCCATGATCTTCACAAAACTCAATAAATTGATCTGAAATGAATTCTCCTCCTTGATCTGATCTTAGACACTTAATCTTCATATTAGTTTCAATTTCAACTAATGCTTTGAATGCTTTGAATTGTCTAAAAGCTTCTAATTTTTTCTTTAAAAACATTATCCAAGCCATACATGAAAAATCATCAATAAGAAACATGAAATATTTATCACCTTGAGTACTTTGATTCCTCATAGGTCCATATAGATCAGTGTGAACAAGCTATAGCATCTGAGTGGTTGAGTACTCTTTTATTTTGAACCGCCTTCTAGCCTGCTTCCCATGCTGACAAGGTCCACAAAGCGTGTTAGATGGCTTTGTGATCATTGAAAGATTCATGAATGCTTGCTTTTTGTAAATTTTGACAATATTGTTAAAATTTATGTGCCCCATTCTCCTATGCCATAGCCAACTTTCTTCAATCTGACTTAAACAACATTTTTGACCTTTGATGTCTGATAGCATATATAAGTTATTACCTATTCTCTGAGCATCTACAATCAATACATCTAAATATTTTCTTCTAATTCCAAAACCTTCTACATAAAAGTTTAGTGTGTGCCCCTGATCACACATTTAACTTACACTCAAAAAATTATGCTTAATACCTTCTACATATAAAATATTTTCTGTTTTAGTTCTACCATTATCTAAACATAGCGTAGCTTTTTTGGCAATTCTGGCAGTAGTATTGTCCCCAAATTTCACTTTTCCACCATTGATCTTCTTCAAGGTTATGAAATTTCTCTTGCTTCTTGTCATGTGCCTCAAACATCTGCTATCAATAAACCATGGATTTTATTCATTTCTTGCATGCAAAGCTTACTGGACCAACATAGAACCTTCAGATTGTTTCTTTTACCATGTCTGAACCTTTTTCTTGATGAATGGAACCCTGAAACTCTGGTCCTTCTTGGCTAACTCGAACATGCTTCTATAATACTTAACTATGTGTCTAAAGTTGTTACACTTGTTACAAATTATTTTCTCTTCATCAAAGCTTGATAGAGGAGCAAAAGAGTTATAACTTCTGCTTGACTCTACATGACCTTCCTTTTCCTTATTTTTGATATTGTTAGCTCTTTTTCTACATTCTAATTTCTTATGACCATATCCATTATAATAAAAATAGTAACCATAAAAATAGGACCTGTTTGTGAATCTCTGACCTGATTGCATTTTATAGCTTTGTTCCTTCCAACCTTCTTTGTCCTTTGTATTATTCACTCCTTCCCTTCTTGTTTCTTTATTTGTAAGAGCTTTAACATAGCTCTTCTTCTTTTTGAAATTGATACATGTCTTATTTGATATTTCCTTTTGGCTTTCTAATATCTTATTTAGCATATTAGTGCTATTCTCAAATTTTGAATCATTGACTATTTTATTTTTGACTACTTTCTCAATCTCTTCTTTTAAAGAGGCAATTTCAGTAACATACCTTTCACATTCTTTACTTGATATTTACAACTATGCCATCAGATCTTCTTCATTTTTCTTGGCTTCTTCAAAGTTCGCTTGTATATCTTCAATTATCTCCTTTGACTCCTTTTCATTTTTCTCGATTTGATGCTTTAATCTTCAATTTTTCTTTTCAGCAATTTTCAACTCTTCTAAGGCACACATGAGTTCTCCTTCCATATTAACTTTGGCTTCATCCTCTTCTTCTTCTTGATCAACTATTATTTTACTTATAGAGGCAACTTTATGTATGGCCATCTTATGCTTTCCTGATCTACCTTCAAGCTGTAAAACTTTTTCAAAAAGGAACATGCTCTGATACCAATTGTTAAGTATTGAATATACTGAGAGGGGGGGTGAATCAGTATATCATATATATTATAAAACTTTCCCTTAATCAAACATTCAAGATATGTAATAAAACTCAAATAATAAACATCACACAAGAAAGAGAGAGACACCAGATATAACGTGGAAACCCAATGTGGGAAAAACCACAGAGAACAATTTCAAGTATATGAATAAGCACAAACCCAAACAATATTCGCAAGCCAAACTTGCAAGAGTACCATACCTCTTTGCTGAGCACCAACCCATAGGAGCACCAACCCCTTTGCGTATACCACACACATATCTCTCAATGTTGCTATCTCAACAAATGATAGTTCAATACAACATCTCTTTCCTCTTTCTCACCTTTGCTCTTCTAAGCTAGATATAAAAAATACAAATCATATTCAACTCTCACAATTGCTCTTCTAAGATAGATAATACAATATCAATTTGACCTCTTTCATTCATATTACAAATGGCTTCTCAAGCCTTTATTTATAGTTTTCCAAATGACCTTTGGCCTTCCCCCTTTGTGACCCTTCAATCCTCATGGAAAATGGTGCCAATCTTGGATGACCCTTCATATTCAAGCCTTTAAAAAGTCATGTGGTGACCCTTCATGATCAAAAACGTCCTTCCCACTTTTGTCCTTATCTTTGGTGACTTTTCGTATTCCTCAAAGTGTCACTTCATGAGAAATTGCACCCTTACTCTTTTGTCTTCACTTGGTGACTCTTGAAATTCCCCAAGATGACTCTTTATGGGAAAATGCATCCCATCCTTATTTTTTCTTTACCCCGTGGCTCTTTGACTTCTCCATGGGCCCTTATTTTGTCTCATATGCAACCAAAAATATATTCGTTAATATTAAATAAATATTAACTCACATTAGCCCAAATAAACAACATTAAATGCAATGGGGCCTTTATCACCATTAATACTAGACCTTTGACATCAATGACAATATTTCCAATAATTTCCTTTACCTCTGTTTGTGTTCTTACACCTTCATAAATTGATTTGTAGATCTCACAAGATATTCTTAGTGTCATTGATAATTATTGATTGGTTTGGAAGTCGACAACCACCACTCCCTTTGGAAGTCGACAACCACCCCTCTCATGCTATATTGATAGCTAATCAGTGCCTTTTTTTGAAATACTTATGTGAAATCTGATCAAAGAGTGAGTGAAGTTATATGTATAAATCTTAGAGTGTCCCATACTATATTTTATGCAATTTTAAGTGATTAAAACATTTGGTGCGTCACCTAATTTTACATGTTTTATGGGGTTTTCTACCAATATATTCCCCTTTCCCAAGTAAGATATTAGTTTAGGTGATTGATCCAATGGAACCAGACCTCTCTAGAGGTTCAACCTCACTATAAGATGCCCCATTTCTTGATGTTTTCCCCATGTTGTAGCTTAGTTGGAAATATTTCAAAGAACTCTCCCCATGGGTGCAAATTAAGTCTACAACAATTACGTGTGAGCCAATTGGTCAAAAATTGAGTAGTGTTAGGCACATTTTTGTTGGATTGAGATGTTTGATTTGCATGTTGACTAAAGTGAAAATATTAGGTAGTATTTTATATGTGATTTGAACTAGTGTTGATGTTATCACTTTAAGTTGGGAATTAAAGGTATGACCATCCATAATTATTATTATTGTAAGTGTAGTGGAAAATAAATTATTATAATTAGTCACATGATGGATTTACCTAAGTCCTATAGGAAATATACACTTAGGTGAAGCTTCAAATAAGTGGTCCATCATGAGATGAATTTATTCACGTGTTTTCCCTACATGTTTAGGATTTTATTAAAGATAAACATTCTTCTCATGAGAATACCCAATTAAATATATACATGACCTTAAGAATAATATTCCTTGAAAATTTTGTTTATATCCCTAGATCCTATATTAATATTATGGTTATGATCAACACTATTATTTTTGGTCATAATAATATTTCAATCATTATATGGATGTTTATGAAATTATTTCTAGTGCCAGTCATGGTCATAACATTAGGATGTTGAGATTGATATACTTGGAAACTACCACAGTCTTAGTCAAATTTATTTTGGTCATGAATAAATTACATTTTAGGAATACAATTATCACCATTAGGGATTCTGAAGGAAAAAAAAATTAAAAAACAAATGATGTTTGAAAATTATAAATGTTAATAAGTTAGAAAAGGAAAAATGGGAAAATGATCCAACCAATGGTGGGATAATATTCACAAGGGGTTCACCATAATTTATGGATGGGAAAACATGGACAACAATACAAATATTATATAATATAGGAAAAGGTAGAAGACCATACTAGATCTAGCATACATATAATTAGTTGTACCAATAAATGTGGTGGATTTTTATTAAAGAGATATTTATAAAATGGTATCAAGGATATATTTAATGATCATATACAAGGACCTAAAAAAAAATAAAACATATTTCCAAGATGTAAAAGATAAATAAATTCCATTAGGTGGGAACTAAAATGTATCTAAAATTATAACTAAAGAGGTATTGACATGCAAAGATAACATAATCTAAGCTAAGCATTTACAAGAAGAAAAAACATACTACTCTAGTATATTCCTATAAAAGAAATAAAATAAAGAGTTTAAAGACATGATAGTTACCTTGGGTTGAATTTTTAGTTCATAAATCACCCACTTGGCTCAAGTGAAACTTTATGAAAGATGTTGTAGGTGAATACTAAAATGAAAAATATGAATGCATACATGTACTTGATTGGAGGATTTAAATAAAAAAATTTACCTCTATGGTTCAACTTATATTTAACTTCAAAGACGCTAAACAAGACTAAACCTCCATAATAATAAGATCTTATACTTCAATTCATTTTCTTCTACTAAAATTTTTTTTTTGTGTGCTAGTAGAGTATAATGGTGTGTTTATTATAAATATGATATGTATAACCCTATATATATACATATAAAACTAATAAAAGTGACCTATAACATATGATAATACACTTGATCCATATAAACATAATATAAATATTTAAATAGAACATTGCTATGTTGTTGATCATGCTAATATAGTATAGAGATGTAAATAATTATATTGAGTGGGACTGATGTACCTAGAAATGGGAATAGGAAGGAAAATCTAATAAGTCAGACATGAAATATACAGTTTTAAACACAAAGGCCAAAATAGAACTAACTTGATCAATATTGCATTAGTTAAGAAAAATCTTGATATTAGGCAAAAGAGGTAGAATGAAGAGAAAAGAGAGATAGAGGAGGATAAAATCACTAGATAAAAAAATAATGAGAGTAAAATAGTATAATTTGGTGATCATATGATGAACATATTTGTTAAGTTACCATGATACGACCTAAACATGATCCTAGTGCACTCTTTAGGATGTGCACTCAAGGGTAAATATGTGGTGACAAGTCTTACAATAGAAATTATTTGTGATTGAAAAACATAAGTGCATAGAACATATATAAATAATTTAAATATTCCATATGAGCATGATATTAATAATATTATTGGAATTATTTTAAGGTATTAGTGGAAATCACCTCCTGTTACATTATATAACTGTATACTCTTAATTTTTTCATGATGTAATATTATGGACATGACAAGTCCAATGATGATAAAATGACCTCCTAATAATGCTCAAATAAGAACTATCTAACACCCATTCCTAATTTTATTTCATATTTATCTTATATTTTCTTAAAAACCATTTTTTTAACTTTCATCTCCACTCAACTTAGTTTCAAAAGTCACTTATTCATGACAAAACATCCTTATTAATTGACGAACCACCCAATGGGGTTACATAACTACCCCATGCATTATAGGTTTGTCAAGGTGGTTGTGTAAATCACCATGATGAACATGTTATATAAGGTTGGTTCTATTTAAAATATGGGATGGTTTCATAATCTTATAGGGTAGTTTTATACCTAGAAGTTTTGGTTACATAACTACCCTTATAAATAGGGGAGATTCTCTCATAATTATTTTGCCTTTAAATGTTAACATCTAGGACTCATTCCTTGATGTGTTTAGCATGCTTATTGTCATGTTTATTGCTCTTTTTACCTTAATTTCACCTATAATTAGTTATATCTCACTTTTTGATGTAGTTTTATGCACACTATAGACAATGAGGTAGCCTCTAATATTTTAGGATCTCTATGGAGGTGAATTCCACTCTACAGCATGAGTTTTAGGTATGTGATCTTAATACCCTATTGATGGAATAGCTGGTAGGGTAAATAGGTTGTTGATAAGGTTTTTGGATGGAGGTGTGGTATTTAAAAAGAAGTTATAACTTATAAGAGTTGGATGGATGGATGGATGTTATTATAAAGTGGGTATGTCTCAAAACAAAGTTTAAAATTAGGGAAGGGTAAGGTAGAAAAGAAAGTTTTGTGGTCTTCAAGAATCACTTCCCTGGTTTGTTCCTAAGTGGACAAGTGATTTTAAAAACCAATGCCTATTATTTTTAGATATTTCACACACATAATAAAAAATGGCTAAAAGTCTAAGGGAATACCTATATCAAAAAATCAAAGGTCTTAGTCAAAGATTACTCCTTTTAGGGAAATTGTTTCACACTCTTAATTAGGAGATTATGGCTCATGGTGGGTGAGGTATTTTAGGTAGATGTTGCACACACATACTAACTATATCAAATAAATAACTCATACACACCTAGGATCATGAATCAAATAACTTAATTATCTTTACCAAAATATTTTACCTAATCATTTAACAACTATTAAACATCTAAGATTAGTATATTGATCAAGATAATCAAGAACCCATTCACAAATTTTGCACACTAAGTATTATTGAAACATACAACCAAAGAAAAACATCTAGTTACACAAATAATGGAAATAATATATGTAAACACATGAAGTAGACAATCAAAATTACTTCGCTCCTCTGTATATTCAAAATTATCTCACCCATCAAATATGTGGATTACAATTGTTTAAATAGTCTTGGGGAAGGGGTCACCTCATCCTCCAAGTTCTTGTAAAGTAATTTGCATGTGATAATTATAACATGAGTTCTAACTATGGTAAAAACTATATAAGACTTTACTTATAATTGTCAATTAGTCATAAGTTAGCCTTTACAAGATCATGTAATGTGTGCATGTGTATAAAGGAAAAGGAAACTTTACAATTATGGCTCAAATTATAAGAAAAATATGAATATATACATACACACAAACACATATACATATCATTAAAAATTATTTATGCACTAAATTTTATCCTTTTAAGGCTACATTATATTAGTTGTTACATGCACTTTGGTTAGTGTATTGGTTGAGGTGGTATAAGTAGAAACTATAGACATCAACATGACATTAAATGTAGTAGCTTGAGACTACTTCTTCTTCACTTCAATCACTTGGTAACACTTGTCTAAAAAATCATGATGTTATTATATGATGTCCAAATTCAACAAAGGTGGTTGTTGGATCCTATTGACTTGATCTAGGAGTTTTACATGCTTAGCCTTAGTCATCAAGAAGTTATTATTGAAAATATCCACCTCAATGACATTCTTCCTAGTATAACTCAATTCAACTTCTATTTGTTCCAAGTTTAGGCCCTATAGTCTCTACTTGAAGTTATCTATCACTTCATATATGATTTGATCAAAATTGATGTTATTAATCAGTTTACTTGTAGGGCCCTTCAACTTAGATAACTTCAAATCATTTAAAATTTGGAGAATTTGGGCTTATGTGATTTATATTTTAAGAGTAGAGCCCCAAATTCCAATAACATTTCTTAATATTCATCCATTCATATAAAAACCATGTTAAGGGAATTAGATACCTCAAGTGGTGTCATAAGGTTTAGATGGATATAGTGATTATTAACTTTATATGCAACTAGCATTTTCAACTTATTATTGTCACTCATTTAAGAATTGATTAAATTATTAGTTTTATTGGTGTGAGGGTCTAATTTATCCCTCATGAAGTCCAATTATTATAAGGAATTGTAACATCTAGAGGCTACTTCCAAAACCTATGCCTCAGTGCTTGTTGAAATACGTACATTTTTTTCTTGCTCCCTTAACTACTCTACCTCAGCATCAAGTTATTTCCTTGCCATTTCTATTCCTTCATTAATTTCTACCATTACATATTTTTGTGATTTAGCTAGGTATATAAAATTCTCAACATAATAAAACTATCTTGGTTGCTTATTCTATCTTTCGGTTAGGGAGAAGACTTCCTATCTCTCCTAAAAAATCAATTTTTTGCCTTTGTCATCCTCTAAATTCCTCTTCTTCACCCCTTGTATGATTCCTTACGGCTTGTAAAATAGAGTGGTGATAAAAGGGAGCTCGTTCATCTTGAATATAGGTAATTGTGAGGCGTTGTTTGTCAAATCCATATCCCAAAGAGGAATGTCCAATTGTGATACATTTACTTCCTATAAGGTTGTGAATACAAACTCTTCCTCAGCTTCCTCAACCATTGGTTATTTCCTCTATTATTTGACAAGGAGGTCAGGTAAGGAGTTCTAAATGAACTTAGACTAATCCAATCCTCTAAACTAAGGGAGTGGATGAATTATGACCATTTAGGGATTATCCCTCCTACCTCTACTAGTACTTTCCATAATGGATTTTTTTGTAGAGGTGGTGGATGGAATGGGAAGGGTGATTTGAGTAGATTAAATTTGGACATTTGGGGTGTCCATATATGTTTTCACCTTTCTATATGTCTTATTTTTCAATGCTCTAATGGTTGTAGTACTAGAAGGGACAAATGAGGTAGCCATGGTGGATGTGGATGGGATATAGATGATGAATGGATTAATGGTGGTGGTAACATCCTTATCAACCTTTTGGGTGAGAGGGGGAACTAAATGATTATGGTTATATAAAATGGGTCAATATAGGTGGAAGTAAGAACTTTCACCTTTGGTGTCCTTAACACATAATAAATAGAAACACTACCAAATATTAGAATAATAGATAAAGAGGTGGTCTGAATAGACTAGGTACATAGGAGATCTTATGTAGCTAGTTATTTATCCTTGTCTACTTTAAGGATTAAAGCCTTATCTACTTTTAGCTTTGAGTATTCATTATATTCCTATTCATATCTAATATCTTCAATTTCAACATCCTCTCTTTCTACCACTTCTAAGTGTTGAGGTAAAGTAGGGAAGCTTTATGATAATTTGATTATGGGACTACCTTAGAGAGTCTTAGGATTCCTCATATAAAGAAGAGGGTTCTTTAGCTATGTGGGGGATCCTTTTTGGATTAAAATAATTTCCTCTTCCACTAATACCCATACATACATGGCAATCTGATCCTAAGGAATAGTAGTAGTTACTTGAATTGTGCTTGTAACTAGATTTTATTATGCTTACTCCTCCTCATCAGATTCTAAACTAATAGGATATCATACTTGTGATCCCTTGAGGTTAGGTTCAGATACCCCAAGTTCTTTCTTCACATATTTTATCTTTAACTTTAGAGGGAGTCCTTGAGGTGAGGAACCTACTTGGTCCTTTAATTGCTTCATTGATTATCCTCTCCAAAAGTCTAAATGATCTTATCCTTTATAAAGGGCATTCTTACTATTGAATTCCCTAACATCACTAAAGGTTCATCTTGGATCATCCTCAAATGATCTTATTTCAACTCCATAATCCTGGTCCTTTCCAATACTTCATCATCATCTTTTGCATTTAGAAACAAAAGTCATAAGAATAAGCCTAGTGGTTGTATGAGATATTAAATCCTTGTATATGTTTTTGGATAAAGCCATGGAGACCCCAATCCATATGTGGAATTATGGGGAAGTGATATATCTTCCTCTTTATACCCACTTCTCCAGAAAATTTCCTCATTGTATACACCATTCTCCCAATGACTACATGGTGGCCAAAATACAATTTTTTTTCTCTCTAGATATGTGTTCTTCAATACTCCACCATAGCTAAAAAGAAATTTATTTATCTACCACTTTTTGTGGAACATAATTTGGGAGACAAAAAGGGTCAACCTTGTTTCCCTAGATCATTATAATAGTTAATTTTGGATACAATAAATAATCCCCTTTGGTGGCAAGTGTCTTTACAATATTTTCTCTAATCCTAGACATAGGCAAACTATGGATGGCTTATCAAACCCAAGGATATACAGACCCTAAAATCCTTACCATGTTATTTTTATAGGCATACACATTCATAAATTATAAGTGTTCATAATTCTTTTTCTTAATGCAATTAGTGGTTGGACTCCATAGTTCATCGAGAACTTTGTAGCAAGTTCCCATGATGACATTTAATAAATAAGACATCATATAAATATGGCCCACAAGCATGGGCCACTTAACCTTGTGGGTTAATTTTTCCCTCAAGAATAAATTAATTATTACTCCCAATGCAAATGCAACATCATGGGTTAGCATCAAGTGTATAAATTACACCCAATCTAAATTAACAAAGTGAATACTTGGAATACCATGAGTCTATTCAATAGTGCCATGCCAATGAATATCACATCCTATATTTATCTATATAAGAATACCCCTTTTGTTTCTTCCCTTATAAAGTGATATTTTGGTTTGGGAATAACCATGAATATAAAACCTTGTCAATTGCATTCTTAGTGTTCTATTTTGGTAATGTGTGCTTGTAAAAATATGTGTTAGGTATTCATAAAGATTGTTATATATGGAAGTCATCTCCAAAAATGTAAGATAAGACTATTTTATTTCTCATATGATGAAGTAAACCATCCTATATTAACTTACCTACAAAATAAAAATCATATAAGAGGGCGATGCATGGTACAACCTCTAGTTTGGTAGCATTAAAATATAGTATTTATCATTTAAGGGCCAATAATTCTTTGATAAATAGTCATGAATAGAGTTATATATCATCATCCAATGAAAATACATCCATAGAATCCACTATATCTCACAACTCTAAATAAGTTGTGTATCTATTATCATATAGGGTAGTTGTTGACCAAATTTGACCCTTCAGGTCAAATTGAGACCATTATAGGTAAAAACTTGATCTTTAGATGTTTTTGGGGCCTATTATAAAGTCATGAAGTATATAATACCTCATTTGGTCTGATTTCTTATGTATTTATCCTTGGTCATAATCTTTTTAGTCCTAAGAGTCATCTTGGAGGTCAAAAATGAGCATTTAATGAATTATATAGCCTTCTTGGGAAAATTAAAGGTTTCAGAAGGTGATGGCATGCCCAGTGGGACTAATTGTCCAAGAATTTGAAATATTTTTTGGTGTTTTCTTTCAGCACATCATCCTTTGGAGGCATAAATTTTTCCTTTTGAACATTATTGGTAATTTTTCTTTGTGTTCTTGCTTCCCAATGAAGTTCCATGGTTGATTTTGGTGTTGAGTATTGTTTTACATAATTTGATGAGATATCTAAAGCTTAAAAAATTACCTGTCAACTTTTTTATGATTCTTATCATCCTTGTTATGATCCTTACCAACTTCAATATGACCCTTATCAACCTTGTCATGAGTTATGATAGCCCTATAACTAGCATTCTCAATATCTTGTTCCTCCTAGTTAATGTAGTCACTTCTCAAATCAGTCTATTTCAAGTTTCAAGAAAACTCTCTTAGGATATGAGAGGTACATGATAGATATTAACACACAAAGGGAACATGGTCAAGATGTTCCTAGTAATCTCATTCATAATGTGAGAGATGCATTAGAGTTGGTTAAAAGAGAGTGGGCACCTACTAAGATAGCAAATTAGGAAAGGCTCACAAGTGAGATGTTAGATATGAGTGGCCTAATTTTATTCTTAGAAGATAAGCTAAGAATTATTGAGGAATAAACTCACTAAATCTATCAGCCCTCATATCCACCTCCCCAAGATTTCTATAATTTTTACTTGACCCTTGCTCATGAACCTAATCAATGTTATCAAAGTCATCTTTTTCACAATTAATTGGAGGAGAGAGTTGGAAAGACAAACTTTATTTTTGAAGAAAACCCTAATAGGTAGATTGAGTTAGATAATAATTAATTTGATCAATCCATCTCACCAATAAATAAAGTATAATATAAATCCTCATTTCCCTCTCCCATTATATCCCCACCTCAAGTAGAGACTTTTAGATATGAAATCCCAAGTTGGAGACAAGGTGGATAATCTAAGCCTAAGGATATCCCAAGTTTCTTGAACACTTCATCCACTCATCAAATTGGATCCCCCCTCAAGAAGATACTCCTAATACTAACATCCTAATATGGAAGAAGGTAGTGTAATCATGTGAAAATAAAGTGGGTAAAATCCTTGATAAAGATTTTGAAGTTGAGAAAGATCTTAATCCTATGCAAGCCCCTTCCACCCTTCTTCAAGAAACCTCTTATTTTCCATATCATCCCTCTTGTAAACCTTATCCTCATGATTATTATTATCAACTTCAAGAGAGACTCTTCCAAGAGAACCTATACAAGTAAATTGAAGAGTTAGAGTTAAGAATGAAATTGTTTAGTCAAGGTGTGATGGAAGGTTTAGAACCAAAAGAAGATCCTAGGCCTATACACACCCCATCTAACCTTACTCAAGAGAGTGATCAAGATAAATAAGATTTTAATGATGTGATTTTAAAATTTAAATAATAAAATAAAGATATTTTATCCCATAATTTTCCCCCCTTTGTTGAAGAACTCCCAAAAGGATCCGCTATAATTCATTCTCAATCTGATGTAGAATTATAAGTTCTACCTCCACCACCAAATTTATATTGTCCTCATCCTATCACCCTTTACCTCGATGGACCTATGGTGTGGGAACCTAAAGAGGAGCCTTTGGTTGATAATAATTTATAACTCTTTCTTGAATAAAACATAGCTCCTTGGAAACCTCATTGGGCTAGGTCACCTGATTACAAAATGCCTAGCATTTGAATCACTAAGGAGGAGAAATAAATTGAGGATATTTCATCCTTGAGAATCCAAGTTAAGTTATAATAGTTTATATACAAATTTAGAGCCTTAAATAGGTTTAAAATGTTGAATAAGAGGTGATTTATTGTGTTGAATCTTTTGATTATGTTGATATTAAAGAATGTCTTCCTTATGTCAAAGAACAAGAAATCATCATTAGTTATTCCATTACTATCAAAGAAATCATACATGGGAAAGAAAAAGTATCTAATAATCCCTGGGATGACTTGTTTTTAATCATTATATCAGGTTATACTCTTCTTAAAGGAGGCTATGATCTAGTCAAAAATGGTGAAGGTAGCTTTAACAGTCAAGTGGGTATGCAAAGAAGTAAATTTTCAAATTTGTCCATTAAAGAGGCATATGCATCCCATGATGATATTTTTTAAATCATCAAAATGGTGTATCATCCTCTCAACCAATTAGAATAAATGCATTAGATTTTGAAGGATAGAACAAGCTTCGATTGATCTCAATCTTAAATAAAATAAGAAATTACTCCTCTTGAAGTCATGCCTACCAAGAAGATATAAGTTGATCATGAGATGAAGAGGGGGAAGTAGTATGTGATCTATGTACAAATTCAAGAGGAATACATTTACATTGGAGATATATTTAAGGATGATCTACTTAACAAAAAATCAAGTGAAGTGTTAAGGAATAGGTCTGATCTACCAAGCATCTAATCTAAGGAGCAACATGCTTGGCACTATGATTCATCTCATGAAGAAGAAGATTCAAGTAAATTTCCTTTTAATCTTGGAAAGGAATTATTCTTAATTTCTATTTATGCATAGGTATTTGTTTTATATTTTTCCTAAGTGTTTTTATCACATGTGTGTGTCTTGTTAGTTTTTTTTATGTGTGCCCTTTATTTTATGTGGTTGAATTAATTAGTTGTCTTATCTTGATCAAAGCCTTGTCTTCAAGTGTTAGGTATTCTTGTTTTTTTCCAAACTTTAGATGACTTCTTAAGTCCATGGATAGGATAAGGCTACTAATATTTAGTATAGTAGGTATACTACCCCTATGACTCACCATTTTGTTGAACAAATTTTACCATACAAGTCAAACTGGGACCCTATAGGTAAAAACTTGATATTTATATGTTTTTAGGGGACTAGTATAATTTCATGAAGTATGTCATAGCTCATTTGGTTTGATTTATATGTATTTAGCCTTGGTCATAATATTTTTAGTCTTAAGAGTCATCTTGGGGGTAAAAATGAGAATTAAATGAGTTCTAAAGCCTCCTTGGGAAAATTTAAGGTTTTAAAATATTATTTTATGCCCCATGTGTCCTAATAAGTCTCAAGTAACTATTTTTAACCAAAAATTGGTAGGTTCTTAAGAAGAAAGAGTAGTTTTATTGAAAAAGGGAAGAGTTTGGAACTTGTACAACCTAATATGACACATGGGAGAATGTTTTGAGATTAATATTATGCATATTAATATTAATTTCCATTCTTAAAATACTCTATAAATGCCAATTTTGAGCTAAAACCATTATATTCCTTCTTTTCCCTTCTAGACATGTAGAACTAGTTAGTAGGTTTGTGCTTAGTACAACTAGTTAAGATATTTCACACAAAATGAATTTGGGATGTGAAAATACACTTAGATATATTTATTTACATAATATTTTTTCAATTATTGGTCAACTATGCTTTATGAATCATCCTTAACAAGTTGACTATGTTTTTCTACTCATTATTTCCTATACCCTATAGGTTTTGATCTTGTTTAGATGATTTCATATGGTCCAAATATTATAATTTACTCTATAGGGTGTGTAAATATTCACCTCATGTTATCTATGCTTGGTATCACATTTTTAATGGATTTTATATCTCAAACAACTCACTTTGTAGGAAGGTGTTGATAGTGAACTTGTACTCCAATTTCACCATTTGAAAAAAATCTCTTTCTCTGCAATGGATTTAATCCATTGTGACATGGTGTCTTTATCATTCCAAGGGGGTCAAGATAATTTTTTTTTTTTTTAAATTTCAACCTCCAAGGTAAGCATCATAAAGGTTGCATTTCATTGGCATACATAGTCAACTCCCAGCTCCTTCTCATACTCAGTCATGATTTGTGAAGGCTATGAGAACATCCAAAAAATTATGATGAAGGATTAAAAATTATGAGACATATTATAGTAACATGAGGTAGTTAACTAAGCTTTAAAATTGTAAAAATAAGTCTATTTTAGTCATATATAGCATATACACATAGTCTACCATGAACATGCACCTACAGGTGCTATGGACAGAGTGTCATGTTGAAATGAAGTTTTTTTAACTTTTTATAAATCTTAAAAAGTTTACTTGTATCTATTTTAACATTTTAAGAAGATAAAATGGTTATTTAAGGCTCATAAATCATGTGTAAGATTTATAATTCTACTCACTGACTCCAAGCAAGTCAAAATGTACCTATAGGTGCCCTACATAAAGATGACATATAATAAATGACATAATTGAATGGTATTTATCTCCTATAGGTTGAAATAATACATTTTAATATGTTATAATTTGACTATGAGTGATTAAATGTCTATGAACGATTCACTATTTGAATATACTTTCACTATCTACCTATATACATGTAAATGTTGACCTATAGGTGGTGTTAACTAATAAATAAGGTGCCATATGAAAGTGTTGAAACAAGCTGAAATAATTACTAAAGTCATATCATATATAAAAGGTCATAAAACACATGTTTGAAATTATATATTTATAGTAAATGTGGAAGGTCACTCCCAAAGATGATGACTACAAAATTCAAGGACCTTTTCCCTATAAGAATAAAATAGAGCACATGGCCAGTTCATAAAGATATTATAACAAGGTTGACAAGAGTTTTGGTGTTAATAAATTTGAATTAATTTTATAAATATCACAAGATTACAAATTTGAAAATGAATAAGGTATCTTATCACTTTGGTCTTATTACTAGGAAGGCTCAAAGTTTCCCCATTGGCCATTGAATTTAGACAATATCATCTATAGGTTTTAACCTCAAAGGGACTCCACTTACCAAGGTCAAAATTACAAGTATATTTACATGTTTGAGTAGTCTTAAAAAAATTTAAAAATAAAATTAATTAATTTTAAGACCCCTATAATTCATTGTTATGGTCAGATATTCATCTATAGGTCTATAGTGACCTAGAAAAGGCCACTTACAACCTGCTTGTAGGTGCTCATAGAGATCTTAAAATGAACTTGGACGATAATAAGCCTATAAACATGAATTTTTTGTTTTGAAATTTTTAATAAAGTTTTATAAATGTTATATAAATACATACGACACATTTTATAACGCCAACTAACACCTACAAGATCCTATTTGTCCAAACATAGTTGAATATGTTTGACTGTTATAGGCAGTGAATAGGAGATAATGCTTTCAATGTTAACATAACTTGATTATGAATAAAAAAGGCCAAAAAAATTAAAATAACTATAATATACTATAAGGGTACCCAAAATCACTAACCTAAAGCCTAAACATATAAAGCAATCTACAAGTATGGCTTTGAAGCAAACATAATTAGGAAAATTGCACACAGTCTTGACCATTCAAGGTATGGGAAGAGGTATGTGGGGAGTTGAAGTGATTAATATACCTGTATAACATTAATAATTACCATTAAGTTTTATATATTCTCTTTATGATGGAAAATAATTCAAATAAATGGCTCTAACCAAGCAATACATAATTCACACCTTAAATCCTGCACACAACAACCTTTTTGCATAGTTTGTTTTGGATTTCTCAAGAGTTGAAAGGTAAAATGATATTAAAATAGGCCAAAAAATAATAAAAATTTTCTTTAAAACTTGGATAATAAAATTAAATAATTAACTTATATGAATAAATAGGGGAAGTACCCTCTATTTTGTCTCAGAGAGAGGGCACTTCCCTTTTTGTGTAAACCCTACAATTTTGATAAAAGGAGACAAGGGGATGGGATAAGAGATGATAATAACTTTAAAATATGTGTTTGGAGTTGAAAAACACCTATTAAAATAGGAAAAACTTCTCACAGAAGGATGAAACTCAATAGGGTGCTCTAAACCCTCAAGTATGCAAATAGGCTTGTTAGGCAGGGTTTTGGCGTAGAATCCAAATGAAGGGTCAAATTCAATTTTAAAATGAGATGAGAATTATAATTAAATAATAAATTTTATGGGATAATTTAAAGTGTGTACAAGCTTGTGGAATGTAGATAAGTCACATGGAAAGCCACTTTTAGCTTAGGGCCAATTCAAGCTTGCAAGGAATGGAGAAAAGAACTCGAATGGGCAAAGTTGGAAGCTCATATGTACTTGTATTATTTTCATGGAGAATGAAGGATATATTATGAGTTGTATAAGTTAATTTAAAGTAAATGTCATTATTTTATCTATCCAATATCAGACCTTTATGAAACATCACCAAAGGTCAAGACTGTCTAAAAGCCTTGCTATTAACTAGTTTGAGAAGATTTAGAAAATAGTGAAACTAAATGGATATTTTTACCCTAATAATGATTTTATATTTTATGTTACTCTCTTAGGATACTCCCCATCCTTTTGGACTATATGGAATTATATGGATGGAGTACAAAATATGGTTTTCTTGATAATTTTTATGTTTTTATAGGTTTTAGGAATAGTTTAAAGGTGTCAATAACATCAAAGGAAATATTGAGCTTAATATAACTAATAATGCCCATTTAATAATTCATAATATCTCCTAAGTTACTCAACAAGAACTCTCATCTTAACCAGTTAGAACTGGCATAGTGAACATGATAGTGAGAAGGGTGAAAAATTCAAGTGGGAGCTTATTTAAGGTGTACCTAAGAAATATAAGTATATGGATTGTATTAAAACATTAAACTAACACCATTTTATGTATTTTAATGGAAAATTAAATCCAAATTTGAGGCTAAGTGTGAGGGGTGATTGAAAAAAGAATTTTTTTACTATATGTAATGATGGCTCACTTTCAGAGCAATCTAGATGATTAAGAATGTAGAAAATGAATGAATGATCATGTAAATAACCCCTCCCTCTTATTCAAATCATGATATATATCCATAGTTAGTTTTGGGACGTTCAAATGTGGGTGAATGATGAAGGTAGTTTTCTTGTGCAGAATGAGAACTCCTATGCCACATTTCATTAGTTGTATAGTTTGGAGAATCATTTATCCTATTAGACCTTACATGGTATATTTATAATTAATTATTATACACATGTAACTCCTCTCAACTTGACAATTGTATTTGTGAACTTTGGACTTATTTCTTCTCTTCTCTCTCTCTCTCTCTCTCAAGTTCTATAAGAACTAGCCATTTTGGCTATTGTAAAGATGTTCCACCTGAGTATGGTGAAGCCATACTCATTTACATACCATGGATAAAAATATAATACTAATTTTAAATATTATATTAATATTCATAGTGTGTTAACTTGAATTATTTATCTTACTTAGTGATGACTATTCTTTCTTTATTATTGTTGTCTCATTTTCTCACCTATTTACAACTCAAAAACTTCTTCTTGTATGTCATGTGAAGTGTTCTATGAATTTTCAAGGTTAAGTGAGTTAGTATATTCAATAGTTAAATTATAGGCCTCTTTTATAGTCTTCCTATCTTAAATTTTCATCACAACGTCATAATGAAATCCTAATGTGAGAAGATTCAAATTAGAGAAGTGTATGCCTAGTTAGTCTCTTGGTCTCATGTGTGACATACAGTTGGTTAGTAGTTATCAATTAATTTGGTATATCACCACATTTAGGATAGTTTACTTTCATTTTTATCTCCCTTTTCCTTTTGTGTATAGTTTTATTAGTGATATAAATGTGGTACATCAAGGGATCTATTCCTATCTAGAGATTCACCTCATTCCTAGGCTACGCACAACCTAGAGGTGTTTCAATTATGCCACTTGGATGAGGAGAGATGAGCCATATCCTCAAAGGTTTAAAATCCAAGTGAAAATATTATCATCAAAAAATGTATCAATAAAATATGTGAAATCCTTGATTGAGAAGGGATATTATGGATTTTCTCCCTAAAATGCTTTGGATGAAGATGTCACTACTATATGCATGTTTTATGTTTCTTGAAATCTCATTATATGTGATATGTGTGTTGTATGATCAATTATACTCTCAATTTATCATTTCTTAACTCGTAGTCTCTTGACAAGTATTATTTAGTGTTCTTCATCACATAAGATAATAGTAGACTTTGAGTGCAAGTTTGTTCAATAGCAATGAAGGCTTCAATGACTATAGATTATATATACGGCTTGTCACATTAAATACCAAATTATGTGATATTAAATTCCCAATGTTCACTTTATTTATATTTCCTATATATTTGAAATTTTATTAGATAACATTGGTGGGTGACTTTAGCATACACTGTTAGGAATCATTTTTACTTTATTTGGCTATGTATAACAAGTGCTTATGTTATTATTAGTAGTTGGGTATTCAAGTTTTGTTTTGGGGATAGGTTTCTATAAAATAACATAAATTAAAATATTTAAGACCTAATTCCCATTCGACAAAATTTCCATGACACAAAGTTGACACATGTATATAAAGCCCTTTGGATCTATTATACAGAATGTCTATAACAAAAATTCTAAAGGTAAGTAGTTCATCAGAGAAAATATTCATGATAAAAAGTCTAATAAAGATAAGTTATTTTAAGTAAATTATTTCAAACAAAATTTTTGATGCAAAAACCCTAAATAAAGTTTATAAGACCAAAATTTTGAATGGAAAAGTGCAAAAAAAAAACTAATGCTGAAAAGTTACCAGATAAAATATCTAACACACAAAACATGAATACCAAACATATCAGATAAAATTTCCAAATGAAATACCCAAAAAAAATTCTCAATGAATAAAATATTTAAATAAAATACTTTGAATAGACTAAGTCCCAAAAAATTTGCATATTTTAAAACTCTAGAGAGGTATTAATAGAGTTACTCCATAAAATAATACATAAAAACCATGTGGATTTCCCAAAGTATGAAGGATAAAAATCAACCTATTCAAGAATTTACACAAACATATAGAAGAGAATCTTCACAACAAGGCCATAATATAAAAAAATTGTGTTCCTATTTCTTATAAAAGAAAAGGGGGATGTTGGGTACAATAAATGGAAACTCATAGGGGGAATACTCTTGAGTATTCAAGAACCCATAAATTTGGTTAGTAACCCTCATATCAATAATGAAGTATGTCACACAAGAATACTAAAACCATAAACATGAAAGAGGGTCCTTTTAGGATGGAATACAAAGGTTGTTAGTCAATCATTAGTCAATAAATCCATGAAAATGTAGAAATAATTAAACAAACAAAGCCAACCTATTCATGCAGGGTTTGTTAATGATAATGAATAACAAATTAAAATAAATACATATTAGTTACCTTCCCAAATCATTTCTAGAAACCAAGAGTGTCTCCAAGTGTGTCCTCTCCTTGATATATAGTTATAATATTTGTCAACAATCATTTCTTTTCTCTTCCATTGCTTCAAGAATTCTATGGATAACCTAGACTCAATAAAAGAAATCTCCAAATTGGTATATCAAATGAAGCTTACCCAAATGAAAATAATAAAATAATTAAAATATAAATGGCTTGTGTAGATATTTTATCATTATAAGTATACATAATTTAAGCTTAATAAATGGTGTGAGAGGCCTCCTGTTCATATATTTTTTCAAGTGATCATAATGAACTATGATCATCCATCTTAAGATCAAGATGTGTGGACAATAATCCATTCAGTTTTGTAGGCTAAAATCAATAAATAACATCATAATGATTTAGTATGAGGGGAATTAATTAGGCATGGGTACCTATAATTTAGATATTTTATGTATTTATGGCTTTTGGATGCCACCCCATAGATGATGTCACTAGGTGATGTAGATATTGGGAATCAATTTTGAATATTGAAATATTCAATAACCTCCATGTAAAATCCCCTTAATCTATTGATTTGAATTAATTATAATTAAAAAATATTAATGAATATTTATATAATTATTTATAAATTAGCCCTCAATTAATCAAAATGGTCAAAAATTCATATTATTGGGTTGTAATTTGACTCAAGAAGAATTGGAATATGATGTTAGATGCATTGGGACCATTATCTCATTTAGTATGTTTCCATCACAAAATAACAAAGTCCCATGATATGTACTAATTAATTAGAAGAAAAGAGTGATACAAAGAAAAAAAAGGTGAAATCATCATTTTGACTCGAAATGAATTGATCAAAGTTAGGAATCGCATAAAATGCATTGCCCCATTTAAAGATACTTTGGCCTAAATCAGCACTTATTTATGATAAGTTTAGACCATTTAGCATGTTTTAGTGATTTTGTCCTAATTTTGTCATATGAGTGTAATTTGAGTAATATTGATAATTTCAACATAAATGGTGTTAGGAATTAGATGTCTACATTTTGCCCCTATTTGAGAAGGCATAGTGAGACATTGAAGTGAAGCAACATCTTTTCAAAGTAAAGAGTTGTCAAGAATAAATAGGAAATGACCCATGATGCCCCCTCAAGAGGACATAATAGGTTGAAATAGAAGGATGGATTCTCAAAAAGAGAGATAAAGTGAGAGATTAACTTGTGGAATAGATCACATCTAGAAAAGCTAATTATTACACACATGGTTTTTATCAATGATCAAAATATAATTATAATATAATTGGCCCCAAAGATGGGGGGAATGGGAAGGATTTAATCCAAACATATAAGTGACACACTTTTAACTCACCCAATTTGAGAGTCCAAGTTGCACACTTATGACATTGATCAATCCCAAGACAAGTTGTACACTAAAACAATGACATCATGGGAAGTAGTGTGGAGAGCTTGGAATTAGAGGAAAAGGAGAATTTAGTATCCAAGAAATCATAATAAGAGGTGAGCCAGTAGGGCATATGTGATATTGATAAGATATTTATAACCCCATATAGAAAATTTTGATAATTGATAAATAATAAATAATGACTTACCCCTATAGAGCTGATGTAGATTTATTAACCGATTAAAATGCTATGCCCCAACATGGGTAAACTATCAAGTAATGATATCAAGGATATAACCCAAAACATAGGTTAAAGGGAGAAGGTGTAAACATAGATGCAATGGTACAATGGTTGTTAAAGCCATAAATGAATCCATGTATATGTGGATACAAAAAGTGATGAAAGAGATGAAAATAAGAATAAAGATGGTTGAGCTAACTGAGGATATGTCATGTATCTAAGTGCTACCTAAATAGTCCAAATGGACCTCAAGCCAATGTAGTTCACCTAGAGATGGGAGAGAATGGAATGAGGGATGATGAAAACTAACCAGATATTGATTAGACTCATGATGTATGCAAATAGATGCATGTCTACACATAGAGTCAGTTTTTAAATGTATTGAGCCTAGTTTATGCATAGTGTTCTTAAGATCTACTTATCAGAGTTGTGTTGATATTGAGACTTGAACTTAGATCACAAAGTGCTTTTTATGTAGAAATAAATTAGGCATCATAATCATGAATAAATTATAAATATATGGTATTTGAAATGCATAGAGTTGGTTCAAATATGGATACCTATAACTAAGGATAATGGTTATAATGAACAAAACCAAAGTTATAACTATTTAAATTTAAATAAAGTAGCAAAGACAAAGAAAAAGGTAAACATAAATAAACCAAAATTAAAAGCAATATATGAAAAATTGTATTTAAATAGGAACAAAAAATGTTTAAAAATTAAAAATCAAGAAAACAAAAAAGCAAGACCAAATAGGAGAACAAAATTCCAAAAAACACCAACAATAATCAAATAAACACAAAAGAGATAGGCAAAAACATATAAGGAAACATAAGACTGAGGTGAGACAAAAAGTATTAAAAAGGTAAAATAAAAAAAAATAAATGAATATGTGTGAAAGCATAATAATGAACCAAGAAAACACAACAAAACACCAATAAAACTCAAATAAACACACACAAACAAAAACCAATTTAGTGTGGTTTAAAAATAATTTTTCATGCATGTGTAGTAGAGGCATTACTTTACATTAAAATGTAACAAAGAAAAAGGACATGAGAGTTCTTCCTTAATTAAATAGGAATAATGATAGAATAAATAGGGGAAGAGAAGAAAAGGAAGGGGTTAGCCAAGATGACTCCTGATGTATAAGACAAGTGGATGTTGCCTACATAGTTCCATAGATGCATGTTCAAACATGAATTTTAGGCCAAATATAGTTCTCTTAAAAAGTGGGATGGAAGAAATGAAGATGACCAAAAACATATGATTAATGTTGTATAAGAATAGGGAAGACTTGAAAAATGTTATTGGTCTTGTAAAATGGCAAGAGAGTGACATGGTGGGACAAGGGAAAAATATCTTTCAAAGTATAAAGTGCATGAGACAAGATGACTAACATAGTGAAAAGTTAGTAGGAGAAAATTATTGCAAAATGATAAGAGCATGAGGATCAAAAGATAAAAAAAATCATAAGACAACATTTTTGTTCCTTCTATGGATCATTTTCTAATGTTTTTTGTGTTTTTAGGATGAAATATGTATAAAGGGGAAACAAATAATCCAAGAGATGCTCATCCAAGAGTAGCAGTTATGATAAATAGATAAGATAATTGAAATGGAAATCACTGATATAAATAATGGACTAGGAAACTAGTTGAGATTTCTAATAACAACTAAATCCAGATACAATGGTACATTCTCTCAAATCAATAAGAGTGAGGATCCTAAAAAGATAACAATGTTCACCAAAGAGAAGCAAATGTAATATAAAATAGTGTGCAGTGAAAAATTCATTTGGAGAACCATGCAATAGGCAAAGATCCTGAGCTATAAAGGTGTTCTTATTTACTTGGCTATAGAAGAAGTTTTAAAATATGGTCCAGGCTAATCTTATTTATAGAATTAGAATGTAAGGTGTTAATAATACTGATGAGACATAATCAAGATCATAATTGGTCAAGGGACAAAAGTGTTTGGGTTACAACAAGCCCTAGATATAAAAAAAGAATAGGGGTTTCAAAGAGAATGACACAGGTTATGATAAAATGCATTTAGAGTACCAATGGTCCAAAAGATTTTCATTATCCATAGTTGTGAAAGGAAGAGGGATCATGCGAGAGTGGGCCATGGTAGGATAAAATTGTGGGGTAAAATTACTTCGGCATAAGTTTCCCCCAAATAAATGATCTTGTAGACAATGGTTCAAATTTCTTCACATGTAGAACCGCTTAAGGTGCACAATATTCTTGGGTTATGGAAGTTATTCACCATTTAGTTTAGCTAGTCAATATTCACCTAATCCATAGCTTGTTTTGATAACAAATGGTCCCAACCAATTAGGTTAAAACTTACTTTTTTTCTTACGTTCAGTGTTTGTGTTCTTTTGGTTCTCTTTTAGGACCAAATCACTAATCTCAAACTCTCGAGGGAGAATGCACTTATTTTATCTTATTTGAAATCTATTCCGATAGGAGTGCAAGTTTTCTAGGGTAGATAAATGCTTACCATCATAAATTTTTAGTTATTAAAGCCTTGAGACTTTATAGTCCTCATCATCTTCAATATGCTCCAACAATAATCATAAGGATGGTAGCTCAATTTCTATCAAAATAATAGCTTCTATGTTATAGACAATAGAGTATGGATTGGCTCTTGTTAGGGTTTGATGATTGGTTCTATAAGACTATATTTTAGAAAAGATTTGTAAGTGCCAATTATGGCCAACATCATTGAAAATCTTATTTAAAATGGCTATAATGGTTTTTTTATGCCTCAACTTATTTATTTCCTTCTAGGTTATATGGATTTGATTTATTACACTTAATCTTGAATTTTGAACAAAGAGAATTTAAATATTAGTTTACAAAGGACCCATCATTATTGTATATAATTCATGCAAGGATGCCATATCAATAGATGATATGGTAATGGATGAATTTGGAAATCTTCTTCCTAGTGATGTAAGTGAGAGGAATGGCCTCAATCCACTTAGTAAAATACTTAGTAGAAATCAAGATATGCTTATGGCCATCTAAAGATGTAGGGTTTATTTTCTTGATGAGATCGAGGTCCCATGTTGAGAATGGCCATGGTATTGTCATCAACTGTACTAGTAAAGAAGGTGCATATATCAAATTTCCATGTTGATGATAACGAATGCAATTCCTTACATAATTGCAAACATTGTTCTCCATTTTCGGTGAATAATAAATTTTTTTAGGAGCTTCTTTACTAATACTACACTATTATGTGGGCCCCACACATTCCTTTATGAACTTCCCTCAATGCTTATTTGGATTCTCCGAAAGATAAAAAATGACGAAGCATTCCACCATATCTTTTAAAATAAATCATGTCTCCTAGGAGGGTATAACATGATAAACAATGATGGAATTGTTTTTACAAACTATTGGGTAGGTCAGCTAAGAAAATGTGATCATGAAAGTATTTATAAAAGTCTTAGAACTAGGGTAATTTAGGTGGGGGATCAGAACCAACAATGACACATACCCCTTTTGATTTTAGTATAACATGTGTAAACTAAAGAATATTTTCAATCAAGAACTAATATTATTTATCTCTACCATCAATCTATATCGTGGATCCAAAAAATTTCATTATGTCAATAGATCTATTGTTGGCCCTTAAAACTTTTTCAAACTGTAGATTTTTAAAATGACCTTTGAGATTATCAACAATTTGTTTGTAAGGAACAATCTTGTCATCTTTGGTTTGATACTGATTAGTGGTATGATTTATGATTAATTGAGAATCACCATAGACCTTTAAGCTCTGGATATCCCACTGTATGGCATGGTGAAGCCCTATAGTTAATGCCTCATACTCAACCATATTATTTGTATAATGAAATTATATATGAAATTCTTTGACAATCAAATCCCCCTAAGGTGTAATCAATATTATGCTAGCTATAAATCAATGAGATTTAAAGGACCCATCAAAATATAGCTTCCAATTTTTAGGTTCTTATGATGCTTTTTTTATTTCCATAATATAATCATCTAAAAATTTGAATTTTTGTGGTTCAGTATCCATGATAGGGGCTTCTATAAGTTGATCAAAAATAACCTACCCCTTGGTTACTTTTTTATTCTAATGCTTAATGTCAAATTCACTTAAGAGCATAACCCATTTAGCCATGCATCCTTGAAGAGCTGATTTGTATAATAAGAATTTGAGAGTTTCCTATTATAGGCTCAATTTCACCCTTGGAGAGGATTCTTCAGGATCTCTCCAATTGAGCTTATAAAATTAGGACAACCCTAGGCTATGGGTGACCTATGGTGGGCCTAAACCTTTAGAGTAGGTTGGTTTCCTGTTTATTGCTCACCTAAAACTAAATGTAATCCTAATGCCTCATAAGTAAAAGGGTTAGAAAGATGATAATGACTTGTAATAAAGTTAACTAGGTGATGCACCAAACTTAAGAGGGAAATTCTCATAATCTCAAACCCACACTAGATCAATAGAGGATAATACTAGCTTACATATCCTTAAGATTAATCTAATTTTCATAAGCATTTCATATAAGTGGTACAATATAGAAACATAATCCAGACCTAAAAATAACAATAAAAACCCCCTAAACAAAGTTATAAATAAGGACCATGGACAAGGAAGACTATCCTTCACATAATGCCATAGTGTACAACTTGCCAAACACAAATTCAAGGCAAAATATAGGTAAAAAGAGTCATTATTGCATTAAGAGGTAGATATTACAATTGATTGATAAGGTCAACCCTAATGAATCTAAAAATACTTTGTATTATCTCAAGGAATGCCCCATCTCTCAGAAAGATAAACAAGTCTAAAATCTGAGAACCCTTTACAAAATGAAAAGAAAGGGATAATATAAGAGAAGGGGGAGAGGATAGAGAGAAAGGAGGGAACATGTTGTTCATGATAATAAATGAGCTATTAGCTTCAAGAGATGTTTCACTAGGCTTTTGGTCTAATTAGAATAGGTTATTATGAGTAAGATATTCATGATTTGCCTAGATAGCCTTTAAATCATTCCATTACTTGAATAAGATGCATTAGAAGATAAGAGTTTTCCAAAAGTGGCAAGTCTCAATCCCATAAGAATTGAATGCTTTAATTGCTTTTAAAATCCTTAAGTCATGTTTCTTTGGAAATTTTAATATATTTCATTATGAGGATAAAATCCTCATATCTTCAAACTACCAAGGACATGTCACACCTATTTTTAGCTATGGTTTGTCAAGGGCATAACTTGGGATGATCTTGTTAGTAATTATATATATAATTTATGCCTTGGATCATGGACAAAAATAACTATAGGTGAAAATCAATCTAAGGATATTGGGTTTCCTATAGTTTTATATATGTATATATCACTCTATTCAATGCTTGGTCCCATTGGAGTCCAAATTGAGATCTTTTCATTTATTTTTTCTCCAACTCAAGTCAAGCCTAAGTTCAGGTCTTTTAATCTTGCTTGTTGAGTTGGGTTAGTTTTTCTTTATCTACTTTCATCAAATGTCCTAGATCATCTCTTTTCTATTAGTTATAGGTAATTAATCTAGGTCATTGACCCTTTTGACTTTATCATGGATCTTTGGGACCCACTACCTCGAGCTCATTTTCTCATTGGTTCCGAAGATTTATTGACCATTTGACTTACTCAAGCTCCTACATCCTTGACACTTATTATCCACATGTTCTTTCTCAGGATATCACCAAGGATTTTGGATTGAAAAGGTCACTTTATGGCTCTTAAAAATGGTATTCATGTAGATATCTACCATTTCTTGACCAAATTTTCAATTTTATAACTTGAAGCACAAATATCATGGGAAGACCAAACTTGAATATAATAGACCTACTGCTGAAAGGAACAAACCCTTTTAATTTACTGGCCATGTTATCTTTCCATATGCTTCTACAAAATGTTTAAATTTATTAGTTCATGTGATCCTGCATGATGTCTTCATGATGATCTAGTCTAAAATGGATATTAATGGAACTAAGCAAAAAAAATTAGGATCCAACTTTACCCATGAATATATTTCATTATGTTACAACTCAAGAGATAAAACTTGGCATGTATGAGCTATACTCAAAAATTAAATGACCCACATGATTATTTCCTCCTAAGAATGCCACATATGTGAGATCTAGTGCCATGAAAATTACTACTCATTTTTTTACTACTGGATCCAAACTTTTGGACAAGCTCTTGATTGAACAAGTATACCAGATGAATTCCACAGACTCCCATGTTTATCTGGAGCACTCCATGGGGTCTCTATAACTTTGGACAAATCTTTAGAAATTGATGAATTACTATATATGTGAACCTAAAGTGCTTCAAAATCTTGTGAGATTCATGATTTCTCCATTCCACTCATTCCATCTAGAGATAGTTCAAACCATTTTGATTAATCAAAAAATCTACTTCTTTTCTTGCATCATGACCATTAGTAACTAGGTACATGTGTAGCATGTGGGCCAAATATGGCCAATAAGTCCACCTTGGTGATGACAATAATTTTTTTGTTTAGTATATAATTTCATAATTTTTGGGTAGAAAACACCATATATAAATATGCCTTCTCAATAGGCAAATAATTATGTTCATAAGCCACAAGAGTGTAGCTTAGATATTATATTACATGTTTTTTATCTTGATTATCATGTTTGGACAAAATTACTCCTAGTGCATGCTCTGTTGCTGATATGTAAAGAATTAGTGGTCATATGGGTTTTACAAATGATATCTAACAATATTAATCCCATTAAAATGTATCTTTTTCTTCAAGAGATGGGTAAATTAGTGGCACTTATTTGCCAATTAAGAAATGAACCTGCATATAGATTATATCTTTCCTTTTAGGCTTTACAAATGCTTAAAATGTTTGGGTGAAGACATTTCCATAATGGACTTGACCTTGCCAGGGTCAACTTTGATCCTTCTTTACGATATAATAAAACCTATCAATTTCCCTAAAGTGATTCCAAAGATGCACTTTTTGGGATTTATATTCATGAATCCTCTCAAAGATTATTTATAGAACATCAAGATTTCCATCTCTTATTCTTGACTTTTCTAGTATATCATTAACATAGGCCTCAACAATATCATGCATCATGTCATATAAGATGATAGTCATGGCATGACAATATGTAGATCTAACATTCTTCAATCCAAATGGCATGACTTGGTAATAGAATTTTCCCAATGGAGTGGTGAGCATAATCTTGTGTTGATCTTCTTAGGCTATCTTGATTTGGTTGTATCCAAAAAATCCATCCATTAAGAATAACATCTTGTACTTAGAAGTCAATTCAATGATCATGTCAATTTTGGGTAGAGGAAAATCATCTTTAGGGCACACTTTGTTGATATCTCTAAAATTAGTATAAATGTGAATATTTGGTGTATTTTTACTCACTAAGACTGTTGAAAATCAATTTAGTGTAATCTAGTGGTCTAATGAAACTTGCTCCTAAAAACTTTTCCAATTTTGCTTTAACCAATAGCATGATTTATGGATGTATCTTCCTTAATTTTTTATTGATTGGTTTAGCATTAAGATGGACAACAAGGTGATGCACAACCAAGTCTAGGTATAATCCTATCATGTTAAAGTATGCCCATGCAAAGATGTTAATAGAGTCCCTTAGGAGGGATATAATATGTTTACATTCTACTTCAGTAAGGGAAGCTCTAAGATAAATAATTTTGGGATCCTCATAGGTTTTTAGGTTCACTTATATTTTGTTCTCAATGAGGAGTGTGGATCTATCTTCTAAAATTATAGACAAGGTATGACTATGATCATATCCTTCTACTACATATTCTTGTTATTCCTCCTAAAGTTTAGAATAGTGTGATGAATCAGAATCCATCATCTCAAGTAAAGGCCAAGTAGTAAAAACCTATAGAAACTCAAGAGCAAGATACTCAAACATTTTTTATTGTTCTAAAGAGATAATTGTACTAGCTATATAAGTTATGCTAAATGTAACTTTTGTGTCTTGAGGGGATGAACAAACTTCCCCACTTGAGAGCACTTGAAATAGGTTTTCACTCAAAGGCTTGTCTTTTTCTTTACTTTTTCCCTAATCAATGAGCACCTCAAAGAGGTTTTCACTCAAAGATCTTGATGTTACGTATTTATTATAACTAATAAGTTTTGCCTACTCTCCAAATAAGGTAGAAATATCTAATAAAAAATTAAAGACTTATTTGTGATCACCAATGGGTAATCCATCTCTTAAGCCCATGTGTTATATAAATTTTTCTTCATTCTGAAACTCATCGAGGCATATGAACAAATTTTTATAGTCCCAATAAATGAGGTCAATATGGAAAAGACATAAGAAATAATGAGGTTCTACTTTAGGATGTGAAGCTCCAATGGTAAAAATATGATGTTCTAATTCAAGGTGGGAAGTACCATTAGAATGGTTTCTTGCTTCAAGATGGGAATATCTAATGGTTAAGGTTAAAATGGAATTCAAATCAAATAGGTTCTTGTCAATAAAATCATCAAAAAGGCTATAATGGGATGTTATGTCACTACCAAGAATCTTGTCACCAGTCAATTTAGAAGAATCACTATTGAAATTTATGACATCACCCTTAGGTAGTATAAATCTGAGAGCATGATTCAAATTATGTACTCCAACTGATATGGGTTCTAAGATTCCTTGAGCTCATGGGACAAGGCATTTTAATGTATAATAAAGATGATTAATGATTCGATTACAAATAGGATAATTTGGATTCTAAAATAAATTATCAAGGCTTTCAGACTATAACTAGTCTCACTTGGTAAAAGCCTCTTAATATTTCTTTGGTAAAATAACATGTACAAAAACCATAGGTCTTTTTTTGTTGTTTCTTCTTCTATTTCCAAATCATTATGGGTTCATTAAGATTCTTTAAAGATTTAGTCTTATTGATTATTTTTTGTATTTTTAGGAAACTTTTCAACATATAAGTCATCCTTAAGATTATACATGGAAATACACACATCTTTAATAACAATCTAATTTGTAAGAGTTGTGGGAAATAGAGTAGCTGAAGTGGAAGTGAGATAACGAAGGTTGATATAATTATATGGAGGTGGATGTGAAGCTATAGCCTTTTTCTTCTTCCTAATGAGTTTAAAACTTGGAAAATAGTTATAATTGTAGAACTAAGACTTGAGATGTTTGAAATACTCATAAACCTATTAAGTAGTGAGAATAGTAACCTCAATCCCATCATGGGTAAAATTAAGGCATTGAAATAGGGTAGAGGAAATAGCTTGTACTACATGGATATAAGGATGACCAAGAAGTATGTGATAAGGCATTTCAATGTCCATAATATGAAGTAATATATGATGTGAAATGGACTCAATAATTATTGGCAACCGAATTGTACAAATAGACTCCCTTTTGGCATTATCATAATCCTTGATGGCAATCTTCTCTGGTTGAATGTCTTTCATAGTGTATCCAATAATAGATATGATGTTTATCCCATAACCATTGTCTATAATAACCCACTTGATCTTATGGTTTTCAATGATTACTTCAATGTACAATGGATTATTATGGCTTGGTGTAAGTCTAGACATGTCTTTTTGATCAAATATTACCTGATGAACCAAATATAAAAGTCCCCCTAGTTCTAAAACTATTCAAGATTTATATCATTGGGAATAATGGATTTTTATAAAATATTCTTCAATATAGTTCTATGGACTTCAGATGTCCACAAGGGATCGAAAATGGAAATTTGTGTAGGGGTTTTACTCAATTGACTTGATAGACTATAAATATTCTCAAAATTTTGATGAGACATCTTAGATTTGGTTATGACAATAGTGGGTCTTTGATCTATTGGCACAATATTCACATTGGGTTATGCGGAAGTAAGCAAAGGGCCCTAGAGAGTAACTCACAAGTGTCTAATTGTAACTACACAACCTAGAGGTGGTAAGGAGTTAATTAATAAAAATATGAAGCAAAATTTCCTTGGAGGTTGACTCACGAACATCTAGTTACATTATTGTAATTTTGAGTTGGGAAGGAGCCATTATAATTAGAATAAGGGAAATATCTAGAAATATTAAACCATGCAAATGGATTTGCAACAAAATTATTTGAACTTGACATGGTATTAATAGAGAGAGTGTGTTGACCCTATAGTGATGGGTTCTATACAATGGGGAACACAAGATGGTTCACATGGTTTAATAGTAATAGTGGTAATATGGGTTGTAAAAATGCATCCCATGATATTGTTATAGTCTTAAGGCATGTTCTTGTAACCCACATTATTAGTATGAGTATTATGATCATGTTGGTTATGATTTTAACCCTAATTTTGGTATTTATTCTACCTTTATCATTGGTTTTTTCTTTGGTTTTAATTGTTCCTTGGTGGTGGTTGATTATGTTGAAGAAAGGGTTCTTTGTATATTCCCATATCTTGATTTGTATCCTAATTAAGAGCCAACTTAATCTCAACTTCACAACTCTCAATGATATATTCAATAATGGGTCATAATTTTACATAATGATAAGTACTATGACCAAGAACATGATGAAAGTTTCACCTCTCATTCCCTTTATACCAATATAGTTTTGGTTGATCTTGAGGAAATGGCCTTGTACTGGACATAAAATCAAGTTAGCTACTATGAAATTTTAGAACACCATTTCAATTGGTTCTCCTAATTTTTTGAAGAGCCTGAAACCACCTTAGTTTTTCCTTCATAGAGGTTTCCTATACAAATAAGGAGGTGGATTAAAAGAAGCTAATGTTATATTTGGGGCTGGAAAATCCTGCACCATTTATATGTGCCTTATTTTAGTCACCCCATTTCTAACCATTTTATTTTTATTGTTAAAACCTTTATGATTATCTTGAAGAAATATCTAATTAGAAGATGGCGTCTTATTTTATGTTTGAACCTATGCAAAAATCTTGATGAGGCCCTTGGCAATAAGAGCTTTCTCAATCTATACATCTTTGTTGATAATCTCTTCAAATGAGTTAACACAAGATAGATTTAGATTGTGTCTAACCTCAAGATGTAAGTTCTATGAAAATATATATGTCAATTGTTTATCTAGAAAATTATGTTGAAAGTGACCCTCTAATGATCTCCATCTCTATAAATATATAATGAAGCTTTTTTCATCTCATTATTTGGCTTTGCGCAAGTCAACAATGATCAATTCATGCTCTATGTTGTATGATAAATGGTTGATGAATGTTTTATACAAGTCATTCTATTATATAATTTATCCTTTGGGTAACTTAGGTATCTAATCTAAAGATTATCCCACTAAACTTCATGGAAATAATTGAAGTAAGAACATGCTACTATAAGAAACCTCTTGGCATAATATGGAAAATACCTGGATATGTTCACATAGGTCACCCTTTCTTTTTTATTTATAAAATTTTTGTGCCTCAAAATGAGGTGGAAAAGGGACTTAGATAATTCTTAAATCAAATGGATATGGGCATATCTTGTCAATTCTATGCTTTTTAATCCTATTTCTAGTATCCAAACATGACACAATCTCCTTCATGAAGTTTCACTCTTACATGTTTGATGTATTCATGGGTGGAACATAGTTTTTTTGGGGTGTAATATGCATCTATTCCACAACTTGGTTTTCATTTTCTCCTAGATTCGAGTAAATAGGCTGTTGATTCCTAAAAATTTGTTTCCTTGAACCATATGTGTTATGTTTATTTTGGGGAGTCCTCGATCTATTTACCAATTTTTGCATTGGTTAAGATGAACTAGCCAAATTTTATGGAGGGATTTCAGAAATTCAAAATAAATATTTGGGTCTCTTCATTTTTAAATTAACAATATGTTCTTAATGGTTAAATAATGTGTGTTCCATTTCCAATGAAACTTTTTACATAACCTGTTGTGTCTTTTTCTATTCATTTGAGACAACTTGATCAATTTTTGAATTCTCAATCAATATTTTTTACATAGGTTAAATTACATTTCCTTGTTCCTTAAAATCATCATTTTGGATTTAAGTAACAACTAGATAGTTTGTTATTTCTATAATAATTTGATTAACATATTGTTACCTTATTTTATTAATCTTGCTAACAAGTTTTTAATTGGTTGGTTTTAAATCTGTAAGTATTTCCTTACCCTTGTTAGAGGAAGAGGGTATGTTTTATTGTGTAAAATATTGTTCTTACTTTTGTTTTTATCCTTCTTTAACTGATGTGTGCCATTGCTCTATAGGATAATCCAAGGGTAGTCTATCACTAGGTTCTATTAACCTAAAGATTGACTAATCTTAGTTATCTGGATATCTAGTATAATCCCCTTTAGATCCTATAGTTGTATTAATGTCCTCAAAGATAATAGAATTGTCTTGTCCATCATAAAAATTATCATCCTCATAAATATGGATATAAAAGACCACACTATTATTAAACCTTTAAGTCATGTCTAGAAAGGGTTGATCTATATGTTTGACTACATTTTGATCAATGTTATGAAAATGTTTAAACAAGATATATTTTTTGGTCTTTCTTCCAAAAAAATGACTAAGGTACCAAAGAGACTATAAAAGGAGGGTGGCTTGAAACCACATAAAATTATACGAATGTATTCACAAAATTACTCAACCTTTGGTTAAAATTGAAATCATACAAATTAGAAGAGGGTATGATAACTCAAAAATCCTAGAGTGTCACTCATACACTAAAATGTAGACTTTTGAGATACATCAATAATATAAAAGATAGTTCAAATTCAATGAGTTTCTACTATAAAAAAAAGAATAAATCCCTATGGATCATGAAGGATACAATGTGAACTAAGAATCTCAAGATGTAAAAACATGTGAGAATTCTTAAATATAAAACTAGAACCAAATGTGAAGCACAAAGTAGCCACATGGTAATAGGAATAGTAGTATAAAATGTGTTATAAGACTCAAAGCATGAGTGATAAATAAGATGACATGAGTCCAACAAATATTATAATGTGATAATGAGTCTATAAATGGACCTCAATTCAAATAGGAAATTGAATGCAAGTTAAAATAAGTCAAGTGCAAAGGGTAAACCCAATTTAACACATCAACCTTTAAAACTTATAAAAGTCCAATTCTAAATTTAAATTATAAATTAGGGACATAATAAAAGTTGGCAAATGATATTAACTCAAATAGGCAGTGTAACTACACCAAAATGGATGATATGACACAGTGTTTTAGATGACAATTTTGAACAGAGAAAAGATGATTTTTACTTGGATAGCATAAGACCCCCTTGTTCAAAAAATTATGGATAATGTGTTAGGTTACGAAATTTTGTTAAAAATTATTTTTGACTAAAAACATGACCAATTAATCTAAGACAAAGACAAAAACAACTATGCAATCATCCTAAGCCTTAAACTGACAAGGTGTGGCAAAGTGAGGTTAACTAAAACTAACAAGTTTTTCATGTTTATAGATAGATCCCATGTATACTAACATTCACATTAGTAAATAATATACGTGCACATCATTTGGGTCTACATCATATGAATTGTTTTAAAAGCATTTTTCCCTTTTTACAATCATTACATCCATCGCTTGCTCAGTATAGTGTGATGCCCAACATGCTCAAATATCACAAGATTAACCTCAACTAATGGATATGGTTTAACCACTCAAACCATCATCCCAATGAGTGGATCAAAATTTATATTCCCCCTCATGGAAAGGGATTGAAAATGATGCTAGGAGATGAAGCCCCAGGTCAAAGATTCCTTATAGAACTTATGGGAGGTAAAGAAGTCCCCCTCATAAGCCAAAATGCAATGAAATAAAAATCAAGTAAAAAAGTTTTAAGATTGTTTCTAGATCACCAAATCCATGTGGATCTTTGGGATATCCTTCATAACATCTCTTTTACACATTTGGACTAAGGTAATTTACATTGAATATGGTACTTTCAATCCCATAAGTTACCTATAAAGGATAGGGGAGAGCCTATATGCACAACTTCCTTTTTACAAAAATAAATCTAAATAATTAAATGATAAATAACTTGCATAAAACAAAAACTTGGAAGTAATTTAATTTTTAAATCACTAAAATGAAAGATTTGTTGGTGTTCTTTGGCCCCTTGGCCTTAAGTTGCAAAACATTAAAAGAACAACTACAAAATGATTCAAGTAAACACCCTAAAGTTTCCTTTAAGAATAAAATAGAAATTCCTAATTATTTTTAATAATCCAAAAGAGGTTTTAAAATAATTAAGTAATCATCATTTGATCTCTTTCCAAGTAGTTCCTATAAGAAAATTAGTAGAATGTTGTTTAGCTTGGAAGCTCTTTTATGTTTGAGATAAGTAACTTTAGAAAATAAGCTCTTAGATTTGTGTTTCATCTATGAACCTGAAGGCAAAAATGTTAGACTCAAAAATACCTTTTATATAAATAAAACACAAAAATTAATATTAAACATATGAAAACATGAAAACAACAATTTATAAGGTTAAAAACAATAAAAATGAACACACAAAACATAAAACCCTAAAGTTAGGATATTGATCATATCTTTTACAATATCTATTAGTTTTTCACTAAATTTTTGGAGATTATTTATAGGTCCAAAGCACACCTCTATGAAAAAATTTAATTCAAAAAATTTAATTAACAAAATTTATTATCTCTATACTATCCAATTTTACCTTAAAAATAGAAAATAAAAAGTGATAGTTACGACAAGATTCATAACTTCTAAACTACAAATCAGATTTTGATAAAATTTTGAAGAATTAATATAATAAAGTAAGAATAACCTATAAAATATTAATAAAAAGGTAAATATATTAAAAATAAAATCTATTTCAAAATCTATTTTTGTTAAAATATATGGGGTGTGCAATTGTGTCCCACCAAGCATGCCAAAATGTAGAGTGGATTACAAAATTTGATTAGTCAGGCATTAGTCAATAAATCCATGAAAATGCATAAATAACTAAAAAAAAATACAACCTATTCATGTGGGGGTTTATAATGATAATGAAGAACAAATTTAAAGAAAATAATACCAGTTACCTTCCCAAATCAATTCCACCACCCAAGAGTGGTTCCAAGCATGTTCTCCACTTGATCTAGAGTTATAGTATTTATCAATAATGGTTTATTTTATTATTAATTTCTTCAATAAATATATTCATAACCTATAATAAATAGAATAAAAATAAAAATTGGTCTGTTAAATGAAGCTTACCCAATTGCAAATAACACAATACTCAAAACACAAATGGCTTTTGGAGATATTTTAACATTATAAGTCTACATAATTTAAGCTTAACAAATGGTGTGAGAGGCCTCTTATTTATATATTTTTGTAATTAATCATAATAAATTTTTACCATTCATATTGAGATTGAGATGTGTGGCCAATAATCTATTCAATTTTGGAAGCTGGAAATCAATAAATGCCCTCATAATGATTTGGGGGGAATGGGAATTTATTTGGCATGGGTACCCATAATTTGGATATTTTATGCATTTATGGCTTGTGGATGCCACCCCATAAATGATATCACTAGGTAATATAGATGTTGGGAATCAATTTCCAATATTTAAATATTCAATAATGTCCATGGAAAATCCACTTAAGATCTTGATTTGAATTAATTAGCCATAAACAAGATTAATTAATATTTATGAAATTCTTTGGAAATTGGCCATCAATTAATAAAAATGGTCAGAAAGTCATATATTTTGGTTTGTAATTTGAATCAAGAAGAAATAGAAGATGATGTTTGATGCATTAGAACCGTTATCCCATTTGGGATGTTGCCAACATAAAATAATAAAGACATGTGACTTGTCCTAATGAATTAGAAGACAAGAGTGATCCAAAGAAAAAAAAGGTAAAATCATCATTCTAACTCAAAATGAATTGATCAAAGTTAGGAATAAAATAAAATGCATTACCCCATTTAGGGATACTTTAGCCTAAATCGATACTTGTAAATGATAAGTTTAAACCATTTAGCACGTTTTAATGATTTTGGCCTAATTTGGTCATTTGAGTGTAATTCAAGTAAGATTGATATTGGGAATTTGATGTCTACATTCATAAGTTTATTCACACAACATACTTATATTTTCATTCTTTGGATCTATATATGTCAAACATGTAGCACATTTAACCCTTAGTTTGATGATTTTTCTAAAGGCTTGATGAAGTTATAGGTTTCATTCCAGTGTCTAAAAAATGAGAAAATATTAGGCATTGCTCTACTATTAGCTAGGAATCCATAGTCATAATAGAGATACCTTGGGATCCCTCTCTTCTATTTATATTATTTTATTTTAACCACAATGCATAGTACATTGACTTTATTTCATCATGTGAACCTTTTGATTTTATTTGGATATTATTTTGCTCATTTTAACTCATTATTTCTTTTATTATTTTGTTTTTATTTTATTCTTAATGGAAAGAGAAGAGTTAAAACCCCATTGAGTTGGTATACTTATAAAAGAAGTCATTACCAGAACATCTATGCTAGCCATATACCAAAAATTATCACTTCCAACATGTATTTAATGTAATAGTCTTGATCCAATAAAATAAGAAAACTTTATGAATTCATGTGATGTATATTGAGAGAAACCTTCACATACTTGGTAATAGTATTCAATTTTGACATTATCCTAAATGATTCATGATTACCTACGTTCATGATGACTCAAAAACATAGAATATACCCAATTTGTGAATAGGTCCCAAGTTGCTATTATTTTTCATTTTTTCTCTTTTTATACAAGTTCATTTAATAACAAGCTTAGTTGGTTTGGATTTTATCTTAGTTACATCAAAACAAACACAATTTATATTGTCACAATAAAGCAACAAAATAGATAATTTAGCAAACATTAAGCTCTAATCAAAGAAATTAGGAAATCCAATCTCAAAAATTAGGAAATATAATCTAAGAAAGTAGTAAATATAATCTAAGAAAGAAATAAATATAATATACTCATAATTTAACCTATCCCTTCATCAATTAGTGGTATTTATAAATGGCACAACCATATTTAGTGCTTCAAGAATTATCCATTGACTAGATATGTAAATTCATTGCCCTGCAGGTCTTTTAGATGAAATGAATTATTTACCATGATCTCTAAAATATGATATGGTCCAATGCATATTGAGGAAATTTTTTCATGATGTCCTTTCTTTTCATGGGATTTACTCCAAAGAAGCACAAGATCTAAAATATTGAATGATTTGACCTTTTCTCTCTTATCAAACCATCTCTTGACCACATCCTTGTGTCTACAAAAGGCCTGTAGGGATTTAGTCCTTGAATATTCTATTTCTATTATGTCCAGTAATCTTGATTCTACTTTATCACATGGTTCCATGTAGTCCTACATGAACTGATAAATTAGAAGCTTTAGTATGATTGGAAATATATGTCTACATCCATACACTAGCAGATAGGGTGAAGCTTTAATGGATTTCTTATATCTTGTTTGGTCTACTCAAATAGCATACTTCAATACATTATGATAGTCCTTAGGCTTGTCCCCATATAATTTTTTAATTGCATCTATTAGGTTCTCATTCATGGATTCTACCAATCCATTTCCCTAGGGGTAATGGTTATAAGATGACCTGATAGTGATCTAATTATCATGTGCCCACTTAGTGAATTCTACTGATATGAATGATGGTCTATTGTCATAAACCAAAGCAATGGGGGTGCTAAACCTAGTGATGGTGTGTTCTTTCAAGAAGTGAATTACGTCTTATGCTTTATAATTATTCATGGCTATGGATTCAATCCATCTAGTATAGTAGACTATAATAGTAATCATAAACTTATGGCCTTTTGAGGAATTTGGGTTGATGACACTAATGAAGTCTAAACCCCATTAGATAAATGGGTTTCCTTCAACAACTGGTTGTAAGGGAATTTTTTCATGTACTTCCGTCTTAACTAAAGAGTGGCATTTGTGACATGTTCTCACATGAATGTGAGCATCCTTGAAAACTATAGGCCAATAATAGAACATTCTTAATATTTTGTGGGCTATAGTACTCTTAGATGGATGATCATTGCTTAAATTTTGGTGTAAATTTTCTAGAATCTCTTTATCTTCCTTTATAAATACACATCTAAGATAAATGCCATCATAGTTTGTTCTATAGAGGATCCCTTTCTTGATCATAAAATGGGTATCTCTAAGCCTCAAAGCTTTTCTTTGCTCTCTACTAAGCTCTAGGGGGAAGTGCATATAAGAAAGTAATATATTATATTTATTTACCATTATCCTCTAGATACCTAGGCTTGACATACCTCTTTAATATTGATACATGGATCAGGTTCAATCATGAGCTTAATAAAGCCTTAACCCCTATTGATTTTGGTATGTATGATTTCTATGTCAAATTCTTGTATCTTTCCCATCCATTTGCCTCTGCATTCTCCCAATTAATTTTGTTATATGGTGAGATTGACATTAGGATAAATCACTATGGAAATGGTCTTATTCCTCAAAATGTAATGTCAAAATTTATTTACGACTTTGACAAGGGTGAGAATTTGCTTGTCAATTATGGAGTACTTAAATTTTGAATCTTTTAGATTTGTTCTCATGAATGTAATTGTGTGCTTAGTCTCATATTTATTATATTTTATAAAAAAATTGGTGTTTATTGAAGTGAATGAGTATAATTAGAAATGTTTCATAAAATTTGGATTGATTAGCATTGGAGCCTGAATTATGACATCTTTAATATCTTGAAAAGACTCTCTAGCTTCAGTTGTCCACTCTAATTTGGTATCTCAATTGAGCATGGAATTCAAATCTCTAATAATATATACAAATCCTAAAATAAAATTCCTCACAAAATTAATATTTCCAAAAAATGATTTGATCTCCTTCTTTCTATTTGGTGCTGTTGTTTTTAAAATGACTTGAACTCTATCTGGATCAATGGTGATCCTATCTTTGGTGATGATGTGCCCCAAATGATTTCCATTGCTCACTTTAAATATGAAATTATTTGGGTTTATTTAAATACCAAACTTTCTACATCCTTACAATATGGACTAAAGGTGGATTATATGATCATTCCTATTCTTTGAGAATAATGGAAGATCATACATGTAGATGATTATGAATTTTACAGTCAATCCCTTAAAATCATGATCCATTCCATGATAAAACATAGCTCCTATATTTATTAGGCCAAATGACATAATTTTATATGTATAAGTGCCCCACTTCATAGTAAACATAGTCTTCATTCTATATTAAAATTACATTAGTACCTGATTATAGCCTAAAAATTCATCTAAAAAGGACATCATCTTAGAACCACTCATTATATATATTAATTCATCTAAAGAAGGTAAGGGATAGTTTTCTTTTTTATAAGTTTTATTCAAGTTCCTATAATCCACACATAATCTAATCTCATCGTTCTTCTTTCTTATTGGGACCAAATTGGCCACCCAAGTAGAATATCAAATTGGGAAGATAATCTTTACACTTAGTAACTTCTCCAGTTCTCTCTGAATGGAAAACTATAAAATATGGTTGACTAGTCATTACCTCTATTTGAATGGTTTATGGTTTGGTTTTATAGGAATCATAGGAGTAATGACTTTACGATCATACACCTTTAAATTTTCATAATTTTAAGAAATGACATCTCCATATTAAGTGATTAAATTCTTTACTCATTATCTCTCTTTAATGGTGTGACTAAGACCAATATTAATGTAGCATGGGCTATGTTCATCTCCTATATTTTTATTTTTAAAGTACTTTTCATTAACCTTGGGCATCCTAAGCTACTGATCTTGAGGATATATATCAAATGGTTATTCTAAAGAGACTAACCCTACTAGAATGTAATTCTCTTTGACCTAGAGAATACCTTCCTTGTCTAATTCTTCTTGGTAGAGATAGTCAACTTCCTTATCATCGATAATTTGGGACTCAAAATCACCTTAATTAGTCAAAAAATGAATAATATACTAGTCATCATCAAAGGCTTGAAAAATTTCCACATTATCAAGCATTGAAGGGCAAGGCACCAATTCAATAGAAAAAAAACATTACCTTATATTCTTGGACAGGCTCCAAATTACCTAAAATAATAGCTAGTGTATCTATAAATTGAATCTAACCTTTAGTAATTTATTTTATGTTAGAGGCACCAAATATTTTAACTAAGTCCCATACTCTTTGTTTATAATTCCTTAAATAAGATAGCTTACACTGATATTTGTTTCTTACCTTGTTAATCACCAAATCAAAATCACCAAGTACTAATACCTACTTTGCATTGTTCTTTAGTGAAAATTATAATCCCAAAATTAGTGCTTCATACTCAGCTCTATTATTGGTGAAAGAGGCTTACAACCTATATGTTACAAAAAATTTCTTTCCTTGTGAATCATTTAACTCAACTCCTATGCTTGATCCATTTTTGGATCTATCACTATCAAAGTGTAAAGTCCATAGCTGATTGGAACCTTCAGAATATGGTTTTTTTTCTTTATTATGTGTAGTGAAAGTGTAAATACCAAGGCTAGGAGATTCATACTTTTCTTCTTCATTCTTGACATTGTATTTTATAATGGGATATTTCATTCTTGGTTTCCTGTCTATTCTAATTTGATTTACAATACCTCTCTATAGTAACCATATATAACAAAAGTCTATAGATAGGTACTCATTAAGCATTTTGGACCAATCCCTACTCAAAAATAACCCATTACCTTCAGGTATGTATAGCACTAGGATATCAATGGTCATCTGAACTTGTAATTTAGATGATACTTGAATGTGTACATCCTTTAATTCATCGACCACTAGTACCACTATCTTGTCCAATTGTGAAACTATCCCTTTTAAAGCTCTTGGAGTAAAACCAAGCTTATGACATATGGAAGTAATCATAATATTTTTAAATTCCCTTATATTAGATAAACAATTATGAATGTTCTTAATGAATTCTCTAATGGTAAAAAATAATGGTGGAACTTCTAGATTGCTCTTATAGATGAAATTGGTGTGAGCAAATTTCAATTTATTTTTAGATGTTTTTTCTCCATAAGTGTCTTCCCACTAATAGATTTCTACAATAGCTCTTTGTGTTTGGTGATCTAAGCTAGCTCATGAAGAGTTATATTTGATTTGATGTTATTCATGTCTTCAATGATTTTTTATCCTCATTTTCTTGATTCTTCCTTGATCTAAGGCTAATCATTCCCTCTTGGAGGAGGTGGATTGTTGTTAACTTTAGGATTAGGTGGAATTAGTCTAGTATTTAGAGGAGTTGACATAGTGAAGGGATGTTTGCTTCTTAGATTATAGCCACCTTTTCAAAATTTCTAGATAGCATGAACTTCCTCTAGCACATTGTGATCTTCACTTTGAAATGGGAACTCATGAGTCTCAAAGAACATGGTAGTACTGGAAGGGATATAATAATAGGATTCAATTAAATTATGCTTCTAGTCCTATTACACCCCCTCTCTTTGAAATATTTTAAACACTACACAAAATTCAATGCAATCAAACTCTCCATACTAAGAAGCGTTATGAACTTTGCACCAATTAGGTAGAGTCAAAGCTTCTATATTAATCTTTAGTAGGTTGGTAGGTTGTTATACATTATTGGTAGGCCTATTGAATGGCTTGTTATGACTCTAGAATGTAGGATTATAATTTTCATTTGGGGAATTAGCATTACCTATCTTCCTTTACATGCCTAGGAATTCATTGCTCATATTTTGAACCATCTTTCAAATGAACTCAAGTTATGACTTTGTATAGTCATTACCTTGTAGAATAAAAGTAAGAGACATGGCCAATTATTGATTCTATTAGTAATTATTACCTTGAATGTAGTTATTGAAGAAGCCAAAGTTTGGCTATGTTTCTTGCCTCATGGGAGGAAGCATGTAGAGATGGTTCTGATTGAATGCCAAGACATTTTGATTTTCATGTGGAATCAGATTTAGCATTATTAAGTATTTGTGGACATTAGGTCAATAAGCACCGAGGGATTGAGATGCATGTTGATATTAATAGCTTCATGATATTCTCATGCCAATTTGTTAACATTATACAATCTTATTAAGAATAATGTATTAATTGGATATAGGAAATTCTTGTAAATTTATAATGCTAATGCTTCATATATATTATAGTCTAGGATTAACCAATTTTACATATTTTGAAATATTACATTAAAATCATAGATATGGTTTTTGTGTTATCTCTTCATAATGGTGAAGAGATGATATATTATGCTTGGAATAGTAACCTATCCAAAATTTGTAATAAAAATTGATTAACATGAATCTCAAGAAGTAATTGAATTTTCTATTAGATTTAAATACCAGTCATAAGTAGCATCTATTAACATACAAGAGAAAATATTGCATGTAAGATATTCATAGCTAATATTCATCAAACTTAAATTATAATTAAAGGACTTAATTAATTCCTATAATATCCTCACTCTTGAAGGAGAAAAGGATGTTAGATACCTTTTAGGATTCCTAGGCAAATAATTCATGTCTCTTGGGATGATAACAGTAGATCCAACTAAACAAGGTGGCTAAGTCATTAGAGTATTAATACATAAAAGGTTCCTTAATAGAGAATGATTCCTAGGTATTTTCAAAATATTTTTTAAAATTATAGGTCTCTTATGATGTGATAAAGGTGATACTAGAAGGCCATCCTAGGAATTAGATCTGGTCACTCTCCTCGATGACTTTAGTGTAAATCTATGTAGAAAATAACATATTTTATTAGAGGTTTGGTTGGCCCTCCTTCTAGTTCCAACGATATAATAATGTGGTTTTATACACACCATAGACAATGAGGTATATTATAAAATTTTAAGATCTCTATGGAGGTGAACTCCACTCTAGGGCAATAGTTGATGGTATGCAGTATAAGAACCTATTGAAGGAATAGCTTGTAGGGTATGTAGGTTTTTGGTAAGGTTTTTGGATGTAGGTGTGATCTCTAAAATGAATTTATAACCTATATGAGTTGGATCGATGGATGGTTGTTACTATAAATTGGGTAGGTCTTGTTGTAAATATTGTCATTGATGTCAAAGGTCTAGTATTATTGGTGATAAAGGCCCCATTGCATTTAATGTTGTTTGTAATAAATATATATTGGATAATATGAGTTAATATTTATTTAATATTAATTAATATATTTTTGGTTGTATATAAGACAAAATAAGGGCCCATGGAGAAGTCAAAGAGCCATGGGGTGAAGACAAAAGAAGGATGGGATGCATTTTCCCATGAAGAGTCATCTTGGGGAATACCAAGACTCACCCAGTGAAGACAAAAGAGTAAGGGTGAAATTTATCATGAAGGGACACTTTAATGAATATGAAAAGTCACCAAGATGAGGACAAAAGATGGAAGGACGTTTTTGATCATGAAGGGTCACCGCATAACTTTTCAAAGGCTTGAATATGAAGGGTCATACAAGTTTGGCACCATTTTCCATGAGGATTGAAGGGTCACAAAGGGGGAAGGCCAAAGTTCATTTGGAAAGCTATAAATAAAGGCTTGAGAAGCCATTTGTAATATGAATGAAATAGGTTGATTTGATATTATAATATCTAGCTTAGTAGAGGAAAGGTGAGAGAGAGGAAAGAGATGTTGTGTTGAACTATCATTTGTTGAGATAGCAACATTGAGAGATGGGTGTGTGGTATACATAAAGGGGTTGGTGCTCCTGTGGGTCGGTGCTCAGCAAAGGGGTTGGTGTTCCTGTGGGTTGGTTCTCACAAACAGTTGCTAAATTGGTGCTCAAAAAAGGGGTTTGAAGCTCTTGTGGATTGGTGCTCACGAATTGTAGCTGGGTTGGTACTCAACAAAGGGGTATGGTGCTCTTGTGGGTTTTTTCTCACAAATATACTTGAGATTTTTATGGGTGTTTTTTCCCACATTGGGTTTCCATGTTATATCTAGTGTCTCTCTCTATTTTGTGTGATGTTTATTATTGGAGTTTTATTGCATATCTTGAATGTTTGATTAAGTGGAATTTGATAAAGAGAAAGTTTTATAAGATATATGATATACTGATTCACCCCCCCTCTTAGTATATCCCATGCTTAACAATTGGTATAAGAGTAGGTTCCTTCAGAAAGGGTTTAACAGCTTGAAGGTAGATCAAGGAAAAACACAAGATGGCCAAGCATATAAAGAAGGAAAATCAAGAATTGAAATCTATGGTTGAAGCTATTAAAGAACAAGTGTGTATCTTGGATTCTAAGTTGGCTATAGAAGTAAAAGAAAATAAGATATTTATTCAAGATCTTAAGAATCAGTTAGAATTTGCAAATTCAATTTTAACATCAAAAGAAGAAGAGTGTAATCATTTTAAGGTTGAGTTAGGTTCTTTAAAGGATAATCATGAGAAGCTTATACTCCAGGTTGAAAAATATCATGAAATATTAGTCCAAGGAAAGAAGGATGCAAGTTTTGCAGGCAAATCAAAGAAGCCAATCAAGCAACCCAATGCTTTCAAGTTTTCAAATTCTTTTCATGGCCATTGTTTTGTTTGTCATGATGTTGGTCATAGGGAAAGAGATTGTATGAGGAGAAGCAATGAGTCAAAGGGAGATCTTAGTCACATTCAAGAAAAAGGTATGAGAAATATTGTTTGCTTTTGTTGTCATGAGGTTGGCCATATTGCTAGATTATGTCAAAATAAAGTAAAGAGATATTAAAGGTATGTCAAAGGATATAAAGACCCTAGAAAATATGAGAAAATAAAAATTTAGGTTTGGAGACCTAAAATAGTAAAGGTTGATTAGGTTGAGATTAAGAGTGAAAAGGAATTACTTGCTATAGTAGATAAAGAATCAGAAAGGAAGGATTATGCAGAATCTCTTGTTACATTTGAGGATGAGCTTTGTCAAGATAAGATAGTTACAAAAGTTGAGAAGATGAATAACATCATAAGTTATAAGTTTAGTAAGTTAGAAAGGTTAGACAAGCTTAAACAGATTCTAAAAGAAAAACACAAGAAGATCAAGGAAGAAATAGAGGAGATTTGGGAATCTCCTGAGATTTGTTTCTAGGACCCTTTTGTGTGGGGGTGTCTCTTCTAAGCTTCAAGGAGACACTTTTAATAAAATTGAAGCATGGTGGATGCTATTGGGTCTTGGATATGTTGCATGACAATAAGTTGAGTTGGAAGAATAATTTGTATATCTTTTGAGTGAATAGATTTTTGAAGAAAATTTTGCACCAGTGTTAAGGTTGAGGCTATTAGAATTATTCTTGTATATGCAGTGATTAAAAGTTTTAAATTGTTTCAAATGATTATGGTCACAAGAAATTATAATTTTTAAAAAGAGCTAATAGTTTCAGAAAGAAGGAAAAGAATACTCATGCTAATTCAATGAAAAGGGATCAGAGTTTCAAATCTTCATTCATCAGGAAGAAGGTTCAAACATGTTCATGGCAAAAGAAACAACTTGAATATTTTATGTTGGTGCAAACAACTTTGCATGTAAGAAATAAATATCAGCCATGGTTTGTTGATAGTGGATGTTTGAAGCATATGACAGGAGATAAAAGTAAAGAAGATCAGTGGTGGCATAGTGAAATTCAAAGATAAAACCATGGCCAGGATAGCCAAAAAAGGTATTTTAAGTTTGGATATTAGTACAACCAAAGCTATGAATTATTTTGTAAGAATAATCTATTAAGTGTAAGTCAAATATGTGTTCAAGGAAACACCTTAAAGTTTCGTGCAAAATGTTGTGAGATTAGAAGAAAATATTCAAATGAGTTGACTATAGATTCTCAAAGGATAGGCAATGATTTATTAGATATCTTCTCAAAGGCACGATCAAAGGATACATTCAAAGATCAATGAGAGGAGTTGGGAGTAATTTCTATTACTTCTTACCATTGATGTTCAGCATCAAGTGAGGGGGAGCTAAGTGTTAGCTCCTGGTAGGCCATTTGCCATTGATGTCAAAGGGGGAGAATAATAGGTATAGGTATAGGTGAAAAAAATAGGTATAGGGAATAGGTATAGGTTTCTATAGTAAGGGGGATTTATTGTATGTTTTCAGATGATGGTATGTGCAGGTGACAGGATGTGGCAGTTTCAAGATTGAGGTTGCCATCAATGACAAAGGGGGAGATTGTTGGAAATATTTTCATTAATGTCAAAGGTCTAGTATTATTGGTGATAAAATCCCCATTGCATTTAATATTGTTTTTAATAAATATATCTTGGCTAATATGATTTAATATTTATTTAATATTAATGAATATATTTTTGGTTTTATATAAAACAAAATGAGGGCCCATGGAGAATTCGAAGAGCCACGGGGTAAATACAAAAGAAGGATGGGATGAATTTTACCATGAAGAGTCATCTTGGGGAATAACAAGAGTCACCAAGTGAAGACAAAAGAGTAAGGGCACAATTTCTCATGAAGTGACACTTTAAGGAATACAAAAAGTCACCAAGATGAGGACAAAAGATGGAAGGACATTTTTGGTCATGAAGGGTCACCACATGAATTTTTAACGGCTTGAATATGAAGGGTCATTCAAGTTTGGTTTCATTTTCCATGAGGATTTAAGGGTCACAAAGGGGGAAGGCCAAAGGTCATTTGGAAAGCTATAAATAAAGGCTTGAGAAGCCATTTATAATATGAATGAAAGAGGTTGATTTGATATTGTAATATCTAGCTTAGAAGAGCAATTGTGAGAGATGAATATGATTTGTATTAGTTATATATAGCTTAGAAGACCAAAGGTGAGAGAGAGGAAAGAGATGTTGTATTGAACTATCATTTGTTGAGATAGAAACATTGAGAGATAGGTGTGTGGTATACACAAAGGGGTTGGTGCTCCTATGGGTTAGTGCTCATGAATTGTTGTTGGGTTGGTTCTCAGAAAAGGGGTTGGTGCTCTTGTGAGCTGGTGCTCACAAATAGTTGCTAGGTTGGTGCTCAGCAAAGGGGTTTGAAGTTCATGTGGGTTGGTGCTCACAAATTATAGCTGGCTTGGTACTCGGCAAAGGGGTATGGTGCTACTGTGGGTTGTTTCTCATGAATATACTTGAGATTATTCTCCATGGTTTTTCCCACATTGGGTTTCCACATTATATTTTGTATCTCTCTCTATCTTGTGTGATGTTTATTGTTTGAGTTTTATTTCATATCTTGAATGTTTGATTAAGTGGAATTTGATAAAGGGAAAGTTTTATAATATATATGATATACTGATTCACCACCCCCTCTCAGTATATCCCATGCTTAACAGGTCTTAGAACAACATTTGAAAGGAGGGAAAGCTAAGGAAAAATTAAATTTATGTGGTCTTTAGGAATCACTTCCTTGGCTAGTACCTAAATGGATAAGTGCTTTCAAAAACTAGTGTACGTTGTTTACAATTAATGCATACACATAATCATACATGGCTAAAATTCTAAGGGAATAATGATATAGTAAAATCATAGACCTTAGTAAAATATCTCTCCTTTCAGGGTAGCTATTACACACTTTTAATCAAGAGATTATGGCTTGGGATAGGTGATGTATCTCAGGCAGCTGTTACACACACATAGAAAACTATATCAAAGAAAGAACTCATACACACTTAAGATCATGAATCAATTAACTTAACTATCTTAACCAATAGATTTTCCCTAATAATTCAATAGTTGTTTCACATATAATATTAGTATATTAATTGAGATAATCAAGAACCCATTCACAACTTTTGTACACTAAGGATTATTGAAACATACAACCAAAGAAATTACATCTAGTTACACAAATAATGAAAAAAAATATGCAAACACATGAAGTAGATAATCAAAATTTATTTGATCCTCTATATATTCAAAATTATCTCACCCATCCATTTTATGGATTATAATTGTTTAAATAGGATTTTGGAAGGGGATGCCTCATCCTTCAAGTTCATGCCATGTCATTTACATGTGATAGTTATAACATGAGTTCTAACTGCAGTCAAAACACTATAAGAGAATACTTACAATTTTCAATTAGTCATAATTTATCCTTTATAATATCATAAAAGTGGGCATGTGTAAAAAAGAAAAGGTAAATTTATAGTTACAGCTCAAATTATAATAAAACTATGATTATAAATCATTACAAAATTGTCCATGTATAAAATTTTAGCCTTTTAAGGTTGCATTGTCTCAATAGCTATATGCACTTTGGTAGGTGTAGTGGTTAAGGTGGTATAAGTATAAACCATAGAAATAGATGTGGCATTAGAAGTATCAGATTAAGACTACTTCTTCTTCACTTCAATCACCTAGTAGCAATTATTTATGACATCATGATATTATCATATGATGTCCAAATTTAATAGAGGTGGTCGGTGGGTCTTATTGACTTGACCAATGATTTTTGCATTCTCATCTTTAATAATTTAGAAGTTATTATTTAAAATCTCCACCTCAATGACCTTATTCTTAGAAGCACTCAATTCATCTTCTATCTCTTATAATGTTGGGCCCTATAGTCTCTAATTGAAGTTATCCATTGCCTCTTATATGAGTTAATTAAAATTGATGTTGCTAATAAATTTTCATGTAGGTTCCTTCACCTTAGATAACTTTAAATCATTGAAAATTTGGAGAATTTGGACCTCATGTGCTTGATATTTTACAAGTATAGCCCCAACTTCTTACAACCACTCTCAATATTCCTTCATTTGTATAACAACCAAATTAAGGGCATTAGATGCCTTAAGTGGTGTCATAAGATCTAGATGGTTGTAGACCTTATTACCTATATATGCAACTATCAAGTTCAACTTATTTCCATCCTTACTTAAATAATTGAATAACTCATTAGTTTTATTGATATGAGGGTCTAATTAAACCCTCATGAAATCTAATTATTTTAAAGAATTTTAACATCTAGAGGTTGCTTCTTCAACCTTTACCTCAATGCCTACTAGAATATGTATAATTGTTATTTCAATTGTTTTGCCTCAGACTCAAGTTATTACCTCACCATTTATGTTCCTTCATGAATGGACACCATGGCATATTTTTGTGCTTTAGCTAGGTTTACAAAATTCTCAACATAAGTGGACTATCCTTTCTACCTATTTTATCTCTTGGTGAGGTATAATACCTCTTGTCCCTCCATAAAAATCAATTCTTTGCCCATGTCATCCTCTAACTTCTACTTCTTCACCATATATGCTTCCAAATGGATTTTTAAATAGAGTGGTGATGGAATGGAGCTTATTAATCTTGAAGATGGGAAATTTTGAGGCCTTAATTCTCAAATCCATAGCCCAAGGTAGAATGTCTAATTGTGATACATCTACTTCCTTTGAGGTTGTGACTACAAACTCTTCCTCAGCTTCCTCAGCCATTGGTTGTTTCTTATATACTTTAACAAGGACATCAAGTAAGGAGGGCCAAATGATCTTAAACCAATCCACTTCTCTAAACTAAGGGAGTGGATAGATTTTGACCATTTGAGGCTTACCTATCTTACCTCTATTGGTACTTACCATAATGGTTTATTTTGTAGAGGTCATGGATGGAATCGAAAGGGTGATCTGAGTGGATTGAATATGGAACTATGGGGTGGCCATGGCTATTTATACCTTTCTATATGCCTTCTTATTTTTCATTGCTCTAATGGTGTTAGTACCAAAGGGAACAGAGGAGGTATCCATGGTGGAAGTGGATGGGATAGAGGTGATAGATGGATAAATGGTGGTGGTAACATCTTTATCAACCTTTGATGTGAGATGGGAAACTAAATGAATGTGGTTGTATCAAATGGGTCAATATAAGTGGAAGTAGGCACTTCCATATTTGGGGTTCTTAACATAGAATAAATAGAAACACTACCAAATATTGGAATAATAGAGAAAGGGGTAGTCTAAATACACTGACTACCTTGGATATCTTTCATAGTTGGTTATTTATCCTTGTCTAGTTCAAGGATCAAGTCCTTAGCTATTTCCATATTTGAGCCTTCATCAGAGTCCTCTTGATGTCCAACATCTTCAATTTCAACATCCTCTCCCTCTACCACTTCTCAGTGTTGAGGTGTAGTAGGTAAGCCTTGAGATAATTTACCTATGGGACTACCTGTGGGAGTCCTAGGCTTCCTCATAAAAATAAGAAGGGTATTTAACTATGTGTGGGAGCCTTTCCAAATTGACACATCTACTTATTCCATTGTTACCCCTATATATGTGACAATCTAGGCCTAAATAATAGCAATAGTTAATCAAATTATGATTGTAACTAACTTTTATTATAATTTTTCTTCCTCATTAGAGTCTAAACTAATGGAATATCTTACCTATGATTCCCTAAAGTTAGGCTTAGCTACCCCTTGTTATTTCTTCTTAGTTTTCACCTTCAACTTTAGAGGGAGTCTTTGAGATGAGGAACCTAACTAGCCCTTTAATTTCTCTGTAGACTATCCTATCCAAAATTTTAAATGCTCCCATCCTTTATAAATGGGATTATTAATTTTTAATTCCTTCATAGTCACTAAAGGGTAATCTTAGATCATCCTCAAATGATCTTCTTTCACTCTTAAAATCCTGGCCCTTTTTAACACTTCATCATTATCTTTTACATTTAGAAATAAAAAGTCATATGAATAAGGATGGTGGTTATAGGGGATATTAAATCACTATATATGATTCTAGATAAAGCCACAGGGATCCTAGCCCCTATGTGGAATCTTGGGGAAGTGATAGCTCTTCCTTTTTTTACTCACTTCTCCAAAATATTTCCTCATGATTTACACCATTCTCCCAATGACTACATGGTGGACAAAATATTAACTTTTATTCTATCTAGACATGTATTATTTAATACTCCACCATAATTTCAAATAAATTTCTTGCTCTACCAAATTTTCTAGATCATAATGGAGACACAAAAGGTTAACCTAGTTTCCCAAATCATTATAATAGTCAATTTTAGATATAATAAATAATCCCCCTTTGGTGGTAAGTGTCTTCATAATGTTTTATACATGTCTAGGCACATGCAAACTATGGATGGATTACCAAACCTTAGGATATACTTCCTTTTCAATCAGTACCATGTTCTTTGTATAGGCATACACATGCTTAAACAAAAATTGGTCACAAATCTTTTTCTTAATGCAATCATTGGATGGACTCCATAGTTTGTCAGGAACTTTGTATCAGGTTCTCATGATGGCATATAATAAATAATACATCATATAAAAATGACCTGCATGGATGGGACACTTGTCATTATGGATTACTTATTCCATAAAGTGGAAATTGATTATTTTTTCTAGTACAAATGTAGTATCATGGGTTAGCATCATGTGTAGTAATGGCACCCAATCTAATTAAAAAAGTGAATGGTTGGAATATAATATATTTTATTCAATAGTTCCATGCCAATGCATATTCTCATCCTAAATTTATATATGGAAGTATCTCCCTTTGTTTTCTTCCCTTTGAAAGTGATAATCTAGTTGAGGGGAAACCATAAAGATAAAACCTTATCAATTATGTTCTTAGTGTTCCAATACAATAATGTGTGCTTGTCAAAGTATGTGTCGGGTATGCATAAAGATAGGTATCTCTAGAATTCAGCTCCTAAAATACAAGTGATGACTATTTAATTTCTCATATGATGAAGTAAACTATCATGTGTTATCTTACCTATAAAAGGCAAATCATGCATGAGGTCCATGCATGGCATCACCTTTGGCTTGGTAGAAAAATATAGTCTCTATCATTTGAGGGTCAATAATTCTTTGAAAAATAGTTGAACAGAGAGCAACATATCATCATCCAATGAAAATACATCCATATAATCCACTATATCCCATAACTCTAAATAATTTGTGTACCTATTATCAAATAGTTTAGTGTTAAAAATTTTATCAATGAACTTTGTGGAATTTTTGATTGAGAAGGGGGATGGTGGATATTCTCCCCAAAATGATTTGTATGAAGATGTCATTTTTATATACACATTCTATGTTTCTTTAAATCTCATTCTACATGCTATGTGTGATGTTTGATCAATTTTGCTTTTGCTTAATCATTATTTTACTCGTAGTCTCCTCATAAGTAGTAACTAAGGATATTCATTCTGTAGGATAGTATTAAACTTTGATTACAAGTTTATTTGATATTAATGAATGCGTTAATGGTTGTAAATCATGTATATGTCATGTGACATTAAATACTATCTTGAGTGATATTAAATGCCCAATGTTCGCTTCCTTTATATTTCTTGTATAGTTTAAATTTCAATATTTCAAATTGGTAGGGGAATTTAGCATTCACTATCAGGAAACATTTTAAATTTATTTAGCTATGTATCAAGTATTTTTGTTGTTCTTAGTATTCATGTATTCAAGTTTTATGTTGGGGACTAGACTTTATAAAAGACCCATAAAAAAAATCCTAAAGACCTAATTCTTATCAGATAAAATGTCCATGATACAATGTTTGCAACATGTATATAAAAATCTTTGGATCTATCAAACAAAATGTCTAAATATTTTTTTGGAGGTAAATTGTGTATCAAATAA
>JARHVA010001164.1:3650000-3697500 GCA_037957365.1 Torreya grandis | reverse complement strand
CAACTAACTTTTCACACACTTGTGTTTCTACTATTTTCAAAGTTTAGGTTAAGAATTAAAAACATGATAATTAAACATATTCTTTATGACATTTATATATGAAAATTGAAAAACATTTTATGGCATATGATAGTGCACTCTCATAGAAAAATATATAATAAAAATAGAGTAGAGTACAAATTCAAAAAGTGAGGACATGTTAGGTGGTTATAGGTAGTACAAACTCACTGTCTTATCAAATATACCAATATAGAATTCAATGAAGTGTTGAATTGATTCATTTATATTTTGATAGTCTAATTTAACATAGAGATATAAAGTCACATCCAAGTATCTTTTTTTAGTCTCATAATTTAAATATAGTAATTAAATGTGTTATATTTGAATATTATTTATCATTTAAATATTGTTACTTATCTTATTCCATTATATATTATATTTATTCTTATTTTTAGCACTTTATCTATATATAATTATTATTTTAGAATAGTATATCATAAATATATCCTATGACAATGTTTTACCACATTTTATCTTTTTTCCTAATCTCTTTTTCATTGAGGTGTTCCCACTTTTGGGTGGTCCCACTAGGGACCCCCATATCCTTCCTCTTCCTAATATGCATCATGCTCAAATATGCGACCCCTCAAAAAAATATAATTTAAAAACTCTTCCCTCACTCAACATTATGGGTTGGAAATTTAAGTCATGTGAAGGATCATGGTGATCTCCCCTAAATGTGCTTCACAAATGTGTCAACATATAATGAATAATAGGATCTTAGCCTACAAATATCTAATAGCATGTTGGAAAGAGATCAATTTATAATGGAAAATGTGTTGATTGGTAAATTCATTGGTTTGAGACCTAATATTGACATAATGTAGATGATATTTATGGAGTATATAGTACCTTAATCTTTTAAACTTGGAAATATCAAATCTTGTCTATTCCTCTTAGTTTTGGACCTTTTCCTACTTCTAAAAATCTCATATCTATTATATCTTATGCCTCTTGACCTATACATATTAGTCTTACTAGTATTACGTTGATGACCCAAGCCTTCCATCTTTCCCATAATGATTAAAATGTACTTATCTTTCACTTCTACAAGTATTAAGCATGTACCTAATTTTTTACTTCCTAAACACTAATGTCTCAAGTACACACTAGTGTTGACATTAGTTTCCTAAGTAGAACTAAGTGTTTAGTGTTATAAAGTCATATAATTATCTAATGAAACACATCTTAATGGTTAGACTAAGTGATTTAATGTAAGTAAATTTTATAAATGGATTTATATTAATACAAGATCAAACCTAATTCATTCCTCACCTAGAAACACAAGAACAAAACCAATTATTCTTACCAAAAAACATTCAAAGATTATTAAATTCAACAAAGCTTCCTTTTTTCCATACTAGTCATACATGCTACACATCTACATATATGAATTACTAAAAGGAGAAACCCAAGAGCCTAATTTAATAAGTTAAAATCTAGGTCATTTTTTAACTTACTTTATAGATATTATATGATTCACACACAATCCAACACATAGGGGAGAATTACATCAGTGTGAGGACCTCTTTGAAGAATTGGATATGTAGGTTGATCTCACTCAGAGGGGTCTTTGGGGTCATCTCAACACAATGTTCCTACTAATACATTTTTCACCAAGGTCACCATAAAGATGAAGCACTAATGTTTTAAAAATTCATGATGATCAATAGCCCACAACCTATATCTAAATGTACCAAAGTGTAGGAAAAGTCAAAGATAAAAGAATTTAGGTGGTCACATGTTTTTCTAATAGGTATTTCATACAAGACACTTGCATTAAAAAAACAATAGTATCGATGCAACCATCCTAAGCTGATGTTAGTGTCTAGAGATATAAAAACATCAAATCTAGAATCCAATGACTATTATAGAATCTTCTTCTAGAATAATTTATACCTATTCCAAATCCAACATTATGTTAGCATCAGAACTAGCTAAGAATATTACTTATTTGTCATTTCTATGTATAACTTAGTTGTACTTTCTATATTTATCATTTTCTTGGCATAAGAAATTTAGTATATGTTTATATCTGAGTTTAAAACCCAATTGGCCTACTATATATCTTATTATTATCCTTTTACATTATCATTTTTATATTCTTAACCATATTAATACCAAGTTAGGATCCAAATCCATTTTAGGTTAGAAATTTGGTGAACCTGATATTTGAACATAAAACCCTAGGTCAATTAGGTTTTTTTTTCTTGATTATTATACTTTTTTCTAAATTTTAAAAAATTTCAATTGTGAACCATGGGAAAATGTTAGTGTAAAAACATGATTCCAAATGGAACATAAATAAGAATTTATTACTCATATCAATAATAACAAGAGTTTAATGGATGGATTTTTATATGTTACAAGAGATGAAATAAGTAAACAAGATAAAACTATGGGTACCTCACCTAGTGATGTTGAATCTTTAGAAGGTACTATAATTGAATGCACACCCATAAATACACCTAAATATACTAGATACATAGATTATGTCTTCCAAACTTTGTTATTGAAACTATTATTACTACATCTATCATGGAATTACCAATTATTTCAATATAAATACTAATTTAACTTCTTATTATTACTCAAATTATCGTTACATACCTTTTTTGACTACTAAAATTGATAATCTAAATCCCACTAGGTATACCATTAAAAAATTCCTTCAAATTATAAATAAATTAGAGGAAAAAGTTATAAACATAAAAAAAATGATTTAAAAATCCCTCATGTTATGGATTTACAAGATGTGTTGCATAAGACTCTTACACATGAGATCTCTTTGCACCTTTTACCAACTAGTCTTCTTGCACCTAAGTTTTCATTTTATGATGGCAAAGGTGATCCTAAACAACATCTTAGATAATTTTACATGATATGCATTAAGTATTCCTCTAATGAATTTTTTTTAACCAGATTGTTTCTAAGAATCCTCAAGGACTATTCTTTGAGGTGGTTCTATGATTTACATCTCCAATCTATGAAATCATTCAAACCTCTTGTAGACCAATTTTTAGCACACCTTTCCAATAATATTTTTGAAAAAGGTTTCATATTCTCAAATTACCAAAATAAAATAAGAAACCAATGAACCTGTAAATGAATATGTCTTGAGATATAAGACAATTCTAGCTAAAATGACCAATCTTATGGTAGATAAGGAGTTGAAAGACATATTCAAGAAAAGTTTGTTTTCTCTATTACATGATTCCATTATTTTTAATAAGTTAAAATGTTTTGATGATTTATGGCATGTTGTATGGTACTATGAAATGAAACATATTTCATTAAATAATCTCATGTATGTATCAAACATACCAGATGCTTCGAAATCTAATACTAAATTTATAATCAAATAAAGTTTTAAGGTAAAACCTCTTGAGTCTAAAAAGGAAACAACCACCATAGTTAACAATATTTCATAACAACCTAATTGACTTGTCTTATCCAATGCACCAAGGTAATAATTCTCTCAATTACTTGAGTCCCCAATTTCATTACTCTCACAATTAATAGAGTGTTAACTTATATATCTCCCTCATCTTATCAAGGTTGATATGAGTTGAAATATACTCAAAGGATATGATGTAATGTTTATTATGATTACCATTAATGACTAGGTAATTATAAAATAAAATGATTTACCTTGAAGCACAAGATCTAAGATCTTATTGATGACCAAAATCTTACATTTTAAGATCTTCGAAAGGAATTTTTGACAATTTGGACTCCTAGGCTAAATGCTAGCCCTTAAAATTAAAAAAACTTTCATCAATACCCCTCTAAGATTTTTCATGGTGTTTAAAACTTGTCATAATATCCTAAATGTTCCTTTAAAGGAATTTTTACATTGATTAAGGTGTCATGGTTGGTGTTAATTACTACTTGCATAGATCATTATATGTCATAGTTGTTTAGAGGTCTTTGGTTGATTCACTAAGTGATCATGGTGTTCATTGAGTTAATAAGAGAGTATAAATAGTGCTATTTTCCTGGTTTGACAAAATTAAGGATCTTTAGTAGAAGTTAAGGTAATTTGACAAGGCTAAGGTTTCTAGTTTTCATGGTTTTTGGCATGTTTTAAGCCACTTCTTATTACAAGATCCTTTTTAGAAGATGTATAAGAATGTATAAAAATAAAATAAGTCATAACATGAATTTTGAGCTATGTTCAAGTTCACTTTCCATGGCTCACTTATCTAAGCCTATTTCAAACCTTGATTCACCGTCTAAGCCATCATGACCCTTAAAACATAATATATGAGTTTTATTGCATTATAAATATTTAAGAGGAGAATGTTTTAATGTCAATTGTCTTATAAGGTTCTAAAATATAGTTTAATTTCCATCCTAGAATCATAATGAGGTGTTTCATACTTAAAAGGTCCCCTTTTGTGGTTATACCCATTCTCCACTAGCCAAATGGGCCATATACATGGGATGATGCATCATTTCATCTTCCTCATACATACCATATGTTTTTTAAAAAAAATTACTTCCATTTAGCTTCTCCAATTCTCTAATGTAATTTCAAAGTTTGAATCATGAGTAAATGAAGTAAAATTATAGGTTTTATGAGTTTTACACTTGTACAAATATGTACAGTATGGCCATGGTTAGATAGAGTTATAAACCTATATAAGGGACTTATTTTGGACACCATGTGAATAAATATAGGATACTTAAGGTTATAAAGTTCAAAAACTAGTCAACTTCTTGCATCGAGCTCTTTGGTAGCTCAAGATAACTTTTAGGTTTTTGATTAGTTTATACAAGAGAGAAGGTGGGGATATTATACTTTGGGTAGAGGAAGGGGGTCTCATAAAATTAAAATTATTATAATTAGTATGTATATTCATTTCCTATGTTTTATGAAAAATAATTAAGAACTTACGCAGTCAAAGTGTCTTCTCCATTTGTGGAGGGGTAAAAATTACATCAATTTTGGTGCGCTCTTGAAATGGTTTTGCAAATTTGGGTTTTAATGTGTGTTCCAAATGTCCTTAGGGTACTTACATTGTATCCCCCACCCATGGTTCACATTTTTTAGGTTTTTATATAAATAAAACCTTCAATATGTCACAATTGTAGGCTACAAATATTGTTATTTCTTATTATAGAGTATTCAAGGCATGATAATGTAATAAAATGATGGTTTTGGGTTTTTTAATGGTTTATTTAAATAAATTTGAGTGTATATAACTCTAAAACATATATTTAACACCATATTAATAAATAAAATCTTAAAATCCTACTCCAATATGACTACCATATATGTAATGTGAGATTCTTGTAATTTTAAACATGTGTTTTTGTAGGGACTATGGGAAACATCAAGATAAGTTATAACATGATTTAGAATCATAGTGAATTATTTTTATATGGTTTTTACTCATGAATCCCACTTATATACATTCATAACCACTCTAATATTCATCACTTGAGAGGCTAATCTTCATTCAGGAACCTACGTGCCTTAAACATACTAATCAAATAAAGGATTTTTAGAATGAAGATCTAGTGAATCATTTGAGAGTCATAAGGAGTCATAAGGACATATAATGGAGTATGATATATATATATATATATATATATATATATATATATATATATATATATATATATATATATATATAATTGTTTCCATAAAATATAAACGCATCAAATATTCCAAAAATAGTGACTCAGTCAAGGTTTCCTTCAATGTAAATAGTTCCTTGACTGCAAGTTGGAGAAATATTGGAAGTGTGATGAGATGGGAGTTTTAGGGTGTTAGAAGGATCCTACAAGATATTAATAGGACATATTAAGAGTGTGTATGTAGATATAATATTTTAAAGAAAGTATAAACACCCATAAATCAACCCTAAAGATAACATGATCAATTAAAATTTCTATTGGGTACACACATGACTGTGTTATCAAGATAAAGAGACTGTAATGGAATGTTCACCATTGATATGGATATAAAAGTTGTTGATAAACCTTGATGATCGATATGGATATATGAAAAATTTATAATATTTATAATTAATTTTAAACATAGATAATATTATCAATTCTTCTTTAAGCCTTTGAGTAGTGGGCTCAATCAAACATTTTTTGTAAATATGATTGTGATAGTAAATTTGGAGAGGTATAGATGGTGTGAGAATATTTAAGATTTTTTTAGGATTATAAGCATAAAAATTATATAATTAACACACTTATATACCCTAATGAGTCAAGGAATCATTAAGTCACCCCTCAAGTGAAGCATACACAGTCAAGAGGCCTAAGATCACCACTGACAAGCCTGACTATAAAAATAGGGTAGTTTAAACAAAATAAGAATTTTTAAGGTATATTGAAGTGTATGAGGGGAAAAAATATTAAAAAATAAATAAAATATAATGTTAATGTTAATAAGCTATTTTTTTTCATGAAATCAAAATCCATCTTTCACACAGTCCATGTATATTCAAGACAACTTACAAGCAGGATCATTTAAGAAGGCTAATATGTGTTGAACCATATCCAAAGAGGTGAAGTGTGAATATGAAAAAAATATGACTTGTTATTTTTATTTTATCAATATACAATCAATATATTGGACCTCTAAGATGTACAAAAGGGGCTTGATGGCCAAATAAGGCCTAATAGACCTAAATTGGTAGCTAAAGGCTTTTAACTGAATGGGAGGCATTTACATGATTAGTGAATATTTGGGGTTGAGAAAACATAAGGGAAAGTAAATGAAAAAATTTAAAAGGATTTATGATGGTAATAGTTTCATTTGAGGCAAAAAAGACATTAAACTCAGTCACCATAGTTACATAGACCTAACTGCTCATAAATCTTAGGTAAAGAGATAAGGGTATACAAAGGATAGATTTTAAGGAAAACCTAAACATAAGTGTTTTTACAAACCTAAAAAAAAATTATATTAGTTTAAAACTCCATTATCACTGTAGTAGATAATGGAAACCACTCAGGCCTCTAGCACCTACTCTCAAACACTTAGGTTTAACAATGAACATTAACACTTAAAGTAGACCTAAAAGGAGAAAGATGTATAAATGGTGTTTTGGGTAGATGGATATAGTTATATAATAGTGGAATAAAATAAATAAAGTTGATATAATGATGATGATTCCACCAACCTACCTATAGGTTAATCAAACTTAGTATTAATGCAAGGCCTAAAACATCCATAAAGCTTGAAGACCTCAACATTTATATTATGGAATATTAAACCTCCAGAATTGTATTTAAGGCCATTTAAAGAATTTTGATGATGTTTTAGGTTATTTTAAAGTTTTTTTAGATAGCATAATATAATAAAGTGTCAAATCTAGTCTTAACTCCTAGCTCAAACCATAGTACACCTAGTATGTCATCTTAAACCATGGTTTTAATTCTCATATCTAACAAAGCGTAAGGAATTAGGACCAATTATATTAGGATAATATGAAAATTCCTATGACATCAAAATATATGTAATAAAGACTTGGATTAAGGAGCCTATCTTTAAGAATCATCACTAAGACTATATCTAGTCTCATAAAGCATGCGAGGAGCTCAAAGTCCACCAAATTACATGCATATATATCTATATAATATTCATGGGAAAAAAAACATATTTAGGAATTTTTAGGGGGTTTTTAGGATAAATTTACATGGTAATAAGTTTTAGTTTGGATTTATGTATGATATGAACCATCATTAAGATGGTAGATCTCCAAAACCCTATTAAACCCCTAATAAGAACTTTATTAAGGAGATATTGGAGAAAATACATATAAATTAATTGAAATGTAATGGAAAAAACTTTTATCACCTATTCCACTAAGAGGATACCTCAACTATTATAATGATTTATGTAGATAGTGTACAAATACCCCTAAAAACTCTACTTTTTGAAAGTTTTGTTTTATTTTCAAGGTGTAAAGTTTATGTAAAGATAAAAATAATTTTATGGGGAACTATGATACTTTATTAAACTTATAAAATCATGAAAAACTTACATTTCTACTTGAAAGTGTTCATACAGGGCTTCACTAACTAGCTAATCTAGGAAAGCTAGTGCAATGAGTCTTAGTCACCTAAGTGGGGTGAAATTACAGGTGTATATTGTTGGTTAAGAATATGTAATAATTTATCATTATTATTAAGGTATAAAACATGATAAATCACATGTTATTAAGGTATTATGTAGGTTTTAATGGCCACCAAGCACCTAACACTAAGCTATTATGCCTAATTGCCTATGTATGGCCTACTTGGTCAATAAGAAGAGATGTAAGTTGGTGTAGTGGGTTATTATAGGAGTAAATATAGGTCCATCACACTATTTAACTGATTATTAAAGGTTATTATGGAATTTTTCCATGGTCATTATGAAGGAAAGGGTAGTTTCCTAGTCTAGTCAACATTTAAGGAAAACGGTGTGCTTCTTAGTAACTCATAGTAGCCTAAATAAATCACTTTAATTTATTGTAAACATCATGAGGATATTTTTATTAACCATATTTAGGAATGTAAATTATTTTAAAAATGTCAAATAATTTGAAACCAACCTCCACCATGCTACACTCTTCATGACCATCAACCATAGAAGAAATGTATGAAGGGAGTCATGAGAGATATTATAATTACTGTGTTAGTGGGTTATGAACATTATTACCTATAAATACCACTTTTATTCTAAGATTATCTTCTCTCTCTTAATTATGGTTCTATCTATTTAACCTCTTAAGCCATTGTACATATCTCTCACCTAGGTATGAGGAAACTCTACCTAGATTTGTACCTTGTAAATCTCTTGAGCTAATGTAAATGATAGTTTAAAATTACTGATACTATTTTAGTGTCTTATATTTGTTTTATTTGAAAATTTGGAAGGTTTATATCCACTTGTATGACCTTGTCTCACCTAATTCCTAATAAATGGGCCTATGCAGGTCACATAATGTGTTAGATTGATGAGTGGCAAAGCTTAAAGTGGAAGTTTGACTGGTAAGAGTCTTAGTTCAAACATTTACATTATTACCCTCATGTATTAACTTATTATTACAACCTCTTTGTGAAACACTATTTCCTATGAGATCTTAGAGATGGAAGATTCAATCACTTTTCTTAATTACTAGTGTTGTTTAAGGATAAATAGAGTGGATAACTTATATTGGTGCATCACCATATTTAGATTAGGGTTCATTTTATGAATTATCTTATCCCCTTTCACCCCCAAAATTAGTAGGTCTTAGTTATTTGAGTTAAATAAATGCACCAAGGGAGTTATCCCCATAAACTAGAGGTCTAGCCTAACCATAGGTCATCCATAACCTTAGGCTATTCCCATGTTACCCTAAACATGGAGGTAAACATGAACAACCTCCTCCTAGGTGCAACTTATAATTTTAATAGGAATCAGGCCCACAACATAGTGATCACCATAAATAGAAAATATTTAACAACCCTTTAAAAGAACATTCTAAGAAGGAACTAGAAGTGAAATTACATATAATACATAGACTCCTATACCAAATTGTGGGCACTGACTAAATGGAATTATTTATAATTATGGAATATACCTCATATGGTCATGTTACCCTCTATTAATTTTGATGATTGTGATATTAAAAATGACAATTCTGATCTTCATTATTTATTAATTCAAATATACATTTATAAACACCCTATATGCAGTGTTATGATTGATAATGGTGCAAGTGAGAACATTTACACCATGAAATTAATTACACACTTGGTGTATACTCATAATGATTTAAATCATTATAATAAATTAATTAAATCATTCAATGGGAACTCCTATAAGGTTCTTGGTAGTATTGACCTACATTTAAAAATCAATCCCACACATGTGGTTACTACCTTTTTAGTCATACCTTCCATGAGAATACTTTATATGTTATTCAGAATACATTTGATCCATATACTTCAAGAAGTACCTTGCATAGTGCATGGGTATGTTAAATACATTTATGCCAATCGAGTAGTCATAGTTTAAATAATTGCATATGAGCATCCTCTTGAACAAGAAAAACCTATACCTAGAAAATTAATTACCAATCTTACTAATGCTCATTCACCACAAAAGGGTAAGCAACACGCAATAACATTTAATTAGTGTCTAGTACTTAAGATATCATTACATTATATACATATAATGGATTATAGATAATCCCCATTTACTACACAACATGCTTAGATATCTAGAGCACATAAACATGTTTTTGCTATTATCAATCCAAAGAAACCACAAAGAATTCAATGATGGGTTCCTTGAACCTGTGCTCCTATTAATCCTACTAATACTTAAATACCATAGAGTCATATTTTACATACACCAAGCATCATTAATACTAATATGATATATATTTAACTTATATGTTTTACTCGATAGCATCCTAAGCTTATTACACTAGGTTCATAGTGGGGAGATATCTATGATCATTTTTTGGATGGTACTGTAATATGATATTTCCTTTTAAAAAATTATAAAATAACAAAAAAATTAAAATCATTAAAAAATATCTATTTTCTCAACACATACATGTTCTATTAGATCCTTGGAATCTATGTGATAGTTCTATGTTAATGGATACCATAGTTAGTTACCTATACATACACAAATATGTGTCACACTTGTACTTGAGTGTGATACAAGAATACAAAAATAAATGATATATTTATATTTATAATTTTGGGCTTTCCCTCTACTCATGTCATGCACACATTGGGGTAATCTATTTATTTGATTTTGATACACACAAGTTATATGGTTCAATGATCACATTTCATTATCATGTTTGAGATTACATATGTAATTACACATGAATGTATATATGATTATATATTACACTAGGTAATTGATATGTTATACACTTGACATTTTTTCCCTAACACATTTGATTCATGGGCTATTATGACATGTTTATTTTGGTTGATTATGTTTTTTATGTACTTCCTTGAGTGTCTTACCTTTCTATTATATTCCTTGTGTAAGTATTTGAATATGATCCTTTGATTATGAAACCTATGTATTTATATGATTTCATTCACATTTTCATATGTCATTTTTTTGTAAGTACATTTTGAATATCTCATCCTTATTTTTTTGGACATTTGACTAAGTCATGTCCTTTCAATTGTGTGGCATTTGAACATGCCCCTTGTTTGAAGCCTCCTTGGACCATTTCCTTTGTACTTGAATTTGATTTCCCTTATGTATTTCCTTAATTTTATTTTTTATCTTAAAATATTACTATATAAAAATTTCCATGATCCTTATCATGAATCTTAAGCCTTCATGTGATCACATTGGTTTTATGTTCTTTAATGTTATATCTACCTAGAAATGCTCATTCTATATGCTACAAAGTTCCATTCACATCTTATACAGTTATATTATCATTTTTAAATGACGTAACTAATAGTTCATATCTTTAAATCACATCAAATGGGGAATATTAGTGGCGGTAGATCATATAGGCATGTTGTCCACACTTGGCATAGTTTCAATATTCAGTCAGGGAATGATTTGGAAGTATGCTCTCAACACTCATTTAGTATAAGGTACCTATATTAGTTTTTAGATTAAGTGGGGGATTGACATATCAGAATGGCTTCCACACATACACAATTTTAATATTGAGTGGGGGTGTGTCATATTTCCATGGCTTCCACACATTCACAATTTTTTAGATATAGTGGGGGCATGATGCAAAGCATCACAATGTGATATGAGGTATTAATGTCTTTAAGAGTTTCATTGTAATAAATTTTGTATTTTTTTTGGTGTTATAAGACTTATTGTTTCATATTGGATGTCCTTGACTCATTAAGAGTCTTATTAGTGTGTGTTTCTACCCATTCTAGGTTTTCCCACCAAAAATGCTAATTTAAAAATTTAAATTATAAAACTAGCTTTGAGAGATGTTTTGGTGAAATCCAATTGTTCATGTGAGTTTTTTAAAGGTCATATAATTACCTAAGTGAGTGTGTTAAGGTGTTCCAACAATGATACAATATATATATATATATATATATATATATATATGAGCCAAGAAATTAATATTATATCACCTTATGTCAGATTTGGAATTAATAGTGAATTTTTCTTATTTGTTGGCATCTTTAGGGGATGGAGTGCATGTATATTAATGTGGAGAGTTGTATGATAGTTTTATTATATTATGAGGATTTGATATATTCATAGGAGATATAGGTAAGATAAGAAAATATTTTGTTTTCAAAAAAATATTTCTACCTTATAGAATTTTGTGTATGATGGTTGAATGTCAAGTAACTAAATTGAATAGAAGAATGTTTGGAAAGCATTTTTTAAGCCTCCAAATGATAATTGGTATGAAATACATATTTATTTTTTGTTATTATTTTTAATATAGTGGATATTTGTAAATTATATATAGGTTACAAGTTATTTTGCACAAGTCTCAAGAACCCCATTCTTACATAGTCAAGAAGGTGAAGTTAAAGATGCATTTATGAAGATGGTTTTAAGTGATTATTGATTGTTTATGGATAAAAAATAGTAATGGGTTTATTAATTAAGTTTTTTATCCTCTTAATTTTTATCATAAACCTAAAAAACAATACTAAATGATTTTTTTTAGATTATTTGATACAGTCAAGGAACATGAAGCTAAAATTATGTATAAGTTCATGTTGGATAATTTTAAGGATTGATAAAAGATGAGTATATATTGGATAGATTATATGAAGGTTTTATATACCCAAACCAATAATTTTTCCATTAAATATGGTAATATTCTTCTCCAAACTGACCATTCTATTAACACATTCATGCTTTATAACTCATAACTCTACATATTTGCATTTTGAAGATAAATGTGTTCATATGGATTTTATGCACACTATAAAAATTAAATGAGGTAGCCTCTCATGTTTCAGGATAATAGATTTTTAATTAAGGGCATTATTTGTAGGTATTTTGTTAAAAAAATAAGTTAGTGTAATAACAGGTTGAGCATGTAGGTCATTTAACTAGGCAAATGGATGGATGTGTGAAATATAAAAGAAGTATACACTAACTGAGTTAGTTGGGTGGAGTGGGTAGATTTCAATAGAAAATAAAAAAGAGGGAATTTCAAGGAATAAAATAAGGTCCCATGTAATCAAAAGGGTCTCTTATAAGGTTGTTTCCTTAGTGGATGAGTATTTCCAAAACCAATGCTTATCATTTGTAGCTATTAAACACTTACTAACAAACATGATTAAGTAGTCTAGGGAAAATAAGTATAAGAGACTTAGTGGTTTTAGTTTAAGGTTTCTCTCTTTAGAGTTTCTATTACACACCCTTAGTTGAAATATTATAGATCAGACTAAGAAGTTATCTAGAGTAACCACAACATATACATAGAAGACTATACCAGATGGAGACACTCTTACACACCCTAGAATATCAACACAGTCTAAAATTATTACTTAAAATTAATGATATTTACTTTAGATATATTTTTCACTTCTATCATTAGTATAAATTAATTATAAAAATCATGATTATCTATAGCTTTTTCAAACTTAAAAATTATTGAACTAAGTTAGACAAATAAACTAAAATCTTAACACAAAAGGGAGGAGAAATAATGAACATAATTGTATGATAATCAATAAATTGATTTATTCATATATTTATCAAAAATCCAACTCTTTGATTGAGGGTTTTACATGTATTTGAATACTTGGGGAAGGGATCAAATCATCCTCCAAGTCTAGTAAAGATTCAGATTACATCTTAGATTAAAAAAAACTTAAGTTCTAATTTAATTCAAAATTTCATGCTACAACTCATAAATTATAACAACTCTACTTTTATATATTCATGAAGAATGTGCATGATGGGAAAAAATTTTAGGTAACTATAACATGTATGAATGAATTTTATATATATATATATATATATATATATAGTTTGAATAAATATTACATGCAAAATTTCATAAAAAATTGATATTAAAATAAATATGGTTTGCTCACAACTGGAGTCTATGTAATTGAACTAGTAAACGCAGGTGGTGTTGAAACTGACACATTGGATGAACTCAAAAATGGGGTGGATCTATAATTCCTATTTTAATCCATATCTTAGTAATTTTTATACCTAATAACATGCTTCACTTTTATTATGATCATATCCAAAATAAATGGTCTATTTACCATGTTACCCTGTGTTATTAATCTCACATGTTCAGGTTTTGTAGCTCTGAAGCCTATCTAAAAGATCTCCACTTCTATGGATTTATTACTCAAAGAAATAAAAATATCCTTAATATATTATACATATAACCTATAAATACTCTACTGTAATTTTAGTGAGGCTTGATAAAGTAATTGCTTGAAAGTTGGCATAACCACCAACCTTCTAGTACCATCCTATGTATTTTCCAACTCTAATTCATTCAAAATTTGTCGTACTTGAATCTCATGTTAGTTATTATTTATAATAATGACTTATAAGATGTCATCCACTCCCTTTATTCTTGGTTTTAGATGAGAACTAAATTTAATGCATTTATACTTCTAAGGGTGAAATTAAGTCAAGATGGATGAAAGCCTTATTTGGGGTGTATAAAATCAAAAAGTTTAATTTGTTCTCATCTTCTTTCAAAGTTTTGAATAATTTAAAAATTTTAGTTGAATGAGGGTTAAATTATGTCGTCAAGGATCCAATATTATTTAGTATACCATATAGCCTTAAAGCTACATTTTGAACATCCTCTTGAATCTAGGAGGGAACATTGATGAACTACTGTTGTTCTCTAATATTTTCCAATTGTTGCTCCAACTCCTTTCTCACCTTCTTAGTAACCATATGGAGTTATAGAAAGGATATAATATGGGTAAAAAAATAGGAATTAAAGTCATCAATGTAATGGTACTAACCCATTTTTCTATCATGTATCTTGGAAAGAGAAAAGACTTCTTCTTTTTCCTCTAGAATCAAACTTTACCCAATGTTGTCCTTTATTTTTATTTTCTTCACCCTTTTCATAAAACCAATAGACTTGTTAAAAAATGAGATCATAATAGGTATTTCATTAATATTTAGGTCTATCTTCCTAAAATATGAAGCTCCTAGTTCCTTCACCCAGTCTGGAAGTGTCAATTATGTTGGATCTACTAATTATACCTCTATTTGGATACCCTATAAAGGATCAGTCTTAAGAGTTGGATTTAGAATTGAAGGCTAAATTATCTTTGACCAATCTACATTACCTAGGTGTGGCATTGGTTGGATATTTTAAATTGGATCTTTCCTTGTAATTTTGATTATGGCTACCATTGTCATGGTCTAAATTGATCTTAAAGAATACACTAGTCTATTCAACTAAGTAGAGTATACTATAAAAAGAGTATTGGGTTTAATGGCTATAGTAGTAGAGGTGGCAACCAAAGGAATGGTTTTGATAATGGGTATGGATATGGGTCCATATGAAGGTCGTGATATAATAGGTAAATAAGTAATAAATTTCAATTTGGTAATGGAAGGGTGGCTTAAGGGAAAAGTATGATTCAAACCCTTTCTTAATTTATCACTCCTAAGGGGTGCCTTTCCTTTGAGTTATTTCAAGATTAAGACTTTGGCCTATTTTAGTTATTATTCTTCATCATCCACTAGCTCACCTTCAAACTATGGTTTTATTTGTTAATTTGGCCCTTCCTTAACTATAAATGAGTCCTTATCTTAGACTTCCTCTTGTAGCATATAGTTGTATTTCCAATCAAAGGAATAACCACTTTTGCATAGAAATACGGACTTCCACATTAGATATTATGGTTTTAAAGGATATATAAATGGGTTTGAGGTCTTTTGAGATAGAAAAGTCTATATATATATATATATATATATATAGGATCTTATTCCTTCTCAAGAGAGTTATCCTTACCTCAAACTTTATTTTCTTGATGTTCTCACTTTACTTCCCTCAATTCCACAATGTGTGATTGAACTTGAGAAGTCTCTTCTTTTTTTTGTATTACAACAACTAAATTTTCCCCTTCAGCCTAATCTTGCTTTATATCCATCATCATGGTCATTGGATTATGGGAGCATTGAATTTGATCATGTGGTTGTTGAATATATTTGTTATTCCAAAATTATAAATAATTCCATCCTCCTAGTTGTAGGATATTGTATTGTGCTTGTTCAATTATGGTAGAAGGATATGCTTGGATTACCATGAGTAAATATTCATTTAATGCAACCATATTATCCCTTTTCAAGACTCAGGAATCATCCTTTACATTGACAAATATTAAATCATGATCATAGGGATCATGCTTATACTAAATGCATAGATTATGGATATATTGATGTAAATTATCATGGGGATCCCAATCTCTATGGGGCAATGTGGCTAAGACATAAACTTTCCTAGCCTTGCCAGTTTCTCCAAAATGTTTGTAAAAGGTGTAACACATCTTCTCAATCATGGGATGATAGCCATGGAATGTGATATTCTTACTTATGCTCAAATCCTTATCAATCCCATTCCATAACTGATAAATAATTTCTTGCTCATCCATATTGTCAAGACATATTTTAGGAGGCATAGAAGATCAAACCTATGTTTAGTAACCATTATCATGGTGTAATTTCTATATAAAAATTAGTCTCCTTTTGAAATGAGTGAATTGGATATAATTTTAGATACTATGGTGATGGGTTCCTCATGAATTGGCCTCCAAACCTAGGGATACAAATCCTCTACAATTCTCAATATATTTTTGGTATATGCATAAATATGTAAAAATGAATAGACATCACAAATCCTATTTTTGATATAACTAGGATTAAGGTCCTAGAGAGACTCATTGTGTATGTAAACAAAACCCATGAAAACATCAAGAAGGTATGATATCATGTAGAAATTATATCCTTAGGGCCTCTTAGTTCTATGCAGTATCATCTCATGTAACCAAGCATTGATGATCTCTCCTAATGAGAAAGTGATTTTTAAGGTCAGCATAGGTAATGTAATGGTACCCATTCTAATTGTAGGAAGTAAATGCTTGAGTGACATAAAAGTGGTTCAATAGTGCCATACTAATGTGAATTCTCATTTGAAATCTAGTGAAGAGCATAAGGTCCTTCTCCTTGAGTGAAAAGGTTTCTCTATGGAGAATCTATTTCCTCATTATATTCTCTAAATCATATATTTTCTTATAGAGGAATAACTATGTATATTAAATGTGGCATCTAAGATTGGAAACCATAAATACCTTTGAAATTATTCCCCTAATATGTATTTGATGATGGTTTTATAATTAACATGGTGAAGGAAGCCACCAATAGCAATCCTTCCTTCAAATAATAAGTCATATAATAGGTTGATACATGGCATGACCTTAGGTTTAGTATTAGCATAGTGAAGTGCTTGATTCTTGAAGGGAATTAAGTCAATTTCTACCTATCATTCTCCTAGATAAATTTATTCCTCATAGGTGAATGAGTCGATGCCTTATACATCCTCTCATAGAGCTGAGTAGTTAGTGTAGATACCATCAAACATTAATGCATCAGATATTGTATCCATATAGTCCATTAAATATTTTTGGGTGAATATTTTGTTAGCTAGCTAACTGGAATTCAAAATAGTTACTATCACCATAGCATAGGGAGATTGGTCATCCAGATGTGTAGGTTTACTACATCAACTAGAGATAAATCTCTCCTCTCATCAAGGGAAAGTTCCCTATTAAATATGTAGAGGCTATATACTATAAATATATGCAAAAAGTAAGACACAGGGGTGGGATAAACCATCCATATCTCTTCTTTTAGAGATGATGCTGATAAACAAGGAAGAAATCTTGGGTGGTGGGGAAGGTGCTTCTCTTCTTTTAGAAGTAACTTTCAGCAAAGAGCTAGATTCCTTCTTAAATATTAGAAATCTTGGTGCAATGTCATAAGGAACTTCTCTTCTTTAAAATGTGCTCTGTAGCAAAAAACAAGAATTTTTTAGGTAGCAAGTAATTGGGAATAGGGGTACTGATTGACTAGTAACTTGAGAGAGAAAAATGAATAAAAATGGGGACACCACGTCATCCCAAGGTTCTTTACACAGGAAAGGAAAATGCAAAAACACTAAAAGTACTTATGGGGGCACAACATCATCCCATAGTTGGCCTTCAGGACACCTTCCTAATCACCTCCATTAGTTCTACTTGTTAAATCAAATGGACAAGAAAGTTTATAGGAAATAGACATATGAACAATCTCCTAAGATGGCACAAGCTATAATAGCACAAAGTCTGCAAGTAACTTGTTTTCTCATTCAGATAAAATAATATGAATTACAATCTGAACTCAAAGTCTTAGTAATGCCTTTCAATTTGGGCATTGTTTTGCTTCTAATAATCAAAAAGGTCCCCCTTTATAGCAATGAAATAGTTTACATTATATAGAGGCCAAGGGAGACTTGGCACTTTCTCCTAATGAAGTGACCTATTCGGTGCACTCAATGCCTTAGATGCATTCTTGGTTTTGTCAGGAAGGACCCTACTAAAGTAGGATGACTACCTTAAATATGGCTTGTTGATTCATTTCTTAGTGCCTCCTCCTTAGCCTAAATCACTCATTCATTCACCTACTTAGTTGTGTAACTGTCTACTCTGTCTTCACCTCCAAGGGGATAAGTAAACAACACTTTCAATGTTACCAGCTCCAAAATATCTACCCAGTGAACTACTTCACCTACCGATAGTAACTCCTACTAATTTCCCCTCTCTGTCTCTTCCTTCTCTTGATCCTAGCCTTAGGCTTTTCAAATGCATTTGAGTCTACACTTTAAGTCTACTAAAATCAACAGACACTTCATTGAGACAAATTTGACATTTGAAGGCCTATAATTTTCCCAACAACTTCCTTGTGTCTTTCTCACTTGTTATGGCCACTTTTTGCTATGACACAAATGATGACACTTATCGACATCCACAACTTTGAAATAAGCTTATTGGGATAAGCTTTGAAACTGTTAGAGGCTAAGGGGCATGGATGCAGAAACATGACAGCTACTGCTACATTGGGATGAGACATGTGGTGTGTTTTGTGCTTTGGGTCTTCATTTGAAACTGTGTCTCAGCTTGTGACACTTGGCATCTTTCACTGCCCTCTGAGGCTCAAACCTTTTTTGAAGGGAACATGCCCTTTGGTGTCTTCCAAGTGGCCTTCAGGCTTTAATTCTTTAGCAGGCTATCATCCCTTTTATTTCCTTTGGAAAATTTGTTTGAAGGAAACCTTTCCTTGGCTCTATGCATGCCTTTTCATTATGAGTGCCCCTTTCTTTTGACACGTGGCACCTTACACAAGAATAGGCGAGGACATGTGGCATCTTTTGCCATTTCTTTAGGGACACATGGCATCTTCTACTATTGACACTCGGTAGCATCTACCTTCTCAAGCCTTTGTGACATCAAAAAAATGTTTGGGTCTCAGTCAGGCTCTCACAGATGATGACACTTGTCGGCCTCTACTGATCTTTACAAGGGACACATGGCACAGTCTAAATACATTTGTTAGTCATGTGGATGCAGACACTCTACACATTTTGCTTCATTTGGTCACTCATCCCCTAGCCCACCATGGTCTTTGCTCAAAATAGTGAAGCTAAGGGAAGAGACTACAGATATTGACACTTGGAGGCTTCCACCAAGCTTTGTAGGGGACATGAGGCACAATCCATTGCTCTTAGGAAAAACATAGTGAAGCCTTTTGTGGTTGCCACTTGTCACCCTCTATGGAACTTAGGAAGAAGCTTTACCAAAAGGGACCCTACAGCTTATAAGGAACTCTAGGAAGTGAATGTTGACACATGTCACATTCTACTGAGTTACAATGCTGACATGTGGTGTGATATGAATATTTATAGCACTTGTGTAGATGCAGACATGCAGTGGCTTTTGATGAATTTTCAAAAAGGGACATGTGGCACATTCTACCACTTCTCTAAAATAAAGTATAAAGGGGCTCAACCGATGACACTTGGCATCATCTTCCTAACTCTTTCTTTTGCACACATCCTTCCTTAACTAAGGCAACCTTTGAATTGCTTGAACATGTGCATCAAACTAATTGAATGTTGAACCGGTTGAACCAATGAACCCATTGAACTAATGAACATGTTGAACTGATGAAACCATTGAACTAATGAACCAAAATGGTTCAATGGTTCAATGGTTTAAGCTTTTGAGACTTTTTAAGTGCTCGAGGCTATGGATCCTTTAAACGGTTGAACTTTGAACCTTTGACATATGTGCATAGCCCTCTAAACCTTTGAACCCGATATTCCCTTTACTAAAAAAGCTTTGAAAAATGAGGAATTTGAAATCCCCTGAATAAATTTTGAGAAGGGAAGAGAGGAATTTTGGTCCTACAAGCCCAAAATAGCTCATATGTTGTCTCAAAAATAAGAAGTCATTTTTTGGGGGACAACAGCTGGCTCTGGTTGGGGAATTTCCTTTAGATGACAACTCAGAATAGTTAAGGGGAGTATAAAATAGAATCTCTAGTGCCTTGAAGTGTGCCATTGGGCTACAGAGTCATGCTAACAAAAAAGAAAAGCTCCAAAATATGAAAACAAAATGAACAAGATAGAACAATAGACTATACAAATATACATATGTACAAATGAACTTATCTGATGCCTCAAGATTTGAAGTGCTTCAGATCTCACCCATTGTGAGATAATGATAATGGCATCCCATCCTAATAAACTAGTAAGAAACCATTTTGTCCCTAGAATCAGAGATGGGCAAATAGAACTCTCCACTAAGAATCACATTTTCTATGCCTTCCCCTTGGTTTTCTTCTCTTGCCCCATAGCAAGACTTGACTTTTGGTCCAAAAATTAGGAATCTTCGCTCTCCCAGTAAAGAGTTCCTTTTATTGATTTTTATGGGCATTAGCATGGTTTAGTACCATAATTTTTTGTTTTGATAGCTCGGCCCAGCACATGTCTTGATCATCCCCCTCAAATATCTAAGATTCTTCTTCAATTTTAAGGGAGGGTTCGTCTACACTTATGCTACACTCCACCAATTCTTCTGCTATTTCAACCCTACCTAAAGACTCAAACAAAATTTAGGCTATAGGGGCCAACATTTGGGTCTCAACACATTTGACATGATCAATTATGTCAACTCGCTGGATTGGAATAGGCATAGGGGATGGGAGTTCTTCTTTTTGGTTTGTGGGAGGGGTGGGAGGACTAATCTATGAAGTTGAAGTAGAAGGTATAGAGATGTTTGGGATACTTACTTTCTTAGCAATCACTGGGTCCTTTGGCTAGATAGGTAGAGTAGCCCCATGCTTAGCAATCAAAATTGTAGGTTGAGGTCACTCCTCTATTTCTCCTTTATCAGCTTGTTGAGTTGACTGATTCTAGGACTCAGTGACCATAGCATATGATCCCTCAAATGCTTCACCTTTACTTCTTGGTTCATCCTAGTAATTTAGGAAACTAATGTGGGAGTCACCAGATGCCTCTTCTTGATCCTCTATGAAGAGACGAGCATCATTTTCTTGATTAAACTCAGGTTGGAAAGAGAAATCATGCTCTATTTCCAAATACTCAACTGCTAAGTTGGCTAGAGGTGCTTTAATGGCAAGGTTCCTTTGTAGGGGAGGAAGACAATTGGGTTACCCTTGATGTGCCTAATTAGGGAATGTCCTCTTTGGTACATCTCTATATGAAGGAGCAGATGACATCCCTTGTGCCATTTATCTTCTAAGGGCCAACACTTCATTGGCTAGCTTCTGCACCATTAGATCAGTGGTGGTTATAGGTGAGTTATTAGAAGATGAGGAAGATTTGCCTCTGTTTTAATCCCTTCTTATCTTTCTAGCCAAGATAAGGTCATCTTCATACTTAGTGGCTAAGTCTTGAGCAACTTCAAGATCTATGTAGCCAGCATGTCTTAGTAGAAAACTCACTTCAGGTAGTTGTGAGTTTTTGAAGAAGCATTTGAGGTTCTCAGGTGTGGGCTGATCAACTATGGGAATCATGTTTCTCAGCTTGTCAAATTTTGTAATAAAATACCTCATGGGCTCATGAGGTTCCTTCTTCATCTACGTAAGTTGGGCTAACAAAGCATGAGCATCTTATGTAGGTTTGAACCTTGCATCAAACTTTGCTTTGATAGTGTCCTAGCGAGTCACTGATCTAGTCTACAAATGGTAAAACTAGTCTGTAGCAACACCTTGTAATGTTTCCATGAAAAGCCTGACTGCCATGTCTTCAAATTCCACCCCTATCACACCACAGGCTATGGTGAAGGCTGTAATGTGTTCATCAGGGTGGAATCTTCCATCACTAATGAATTTGGGAAAATTCTTCCTTGAATTTAGTGGTAGCTCATGCAGGGGTGGAGTTAAATTAAGTGGGCCAAATGAGTTACCCTAGGGGCCTCGAACTGCCATGATCAAATTATGAACAATAGGGATAACATATCTAATTGGAGTTACCAAATTATAGGACAAAAATGGAAAAGAAATTAGCCTTACTTCAGCTTAAATCTTGAGGCTTCAAACTATGTGTTCTTTCCTAGTAGCTCTAGTTTTGTAGACCAGATGATATAACAGAGGCAGAGAAAGATGATAAGGCTATAATGATACTAGGTAAGACCCAGATGGGAGTTACTAGACTCTATAATGGATAAGGGTAGGGACTACTTGTTCAAGTCCCCAACGAAGTCACCAAAAATTGTTGGGTGAATATTTTGTCGACCATCTAACTGGAATTCAAAATAGTTCCTATCACCACATCATAGGGAGATTGGTCATCCAAATGTGCAGGTTTACTACATCAACTGGAGACAAATTTCTCCTCTCATCAAGGGGAGGTTCCCTATTAAATATGTGGAGACTATATACTATAAATATATTAAAAAATTAAGACACAGGGGTGGGATAAACCATCCATCTCTCTTCTTTTAGAGATGATGCTAATAAACAAGGAAGAAATCCTAGGTGATGGGGAAGGTGCTTCTCTTCTTTCAAAAGAAACTTTCAGCCAAGAGCCAGATTCCTTCTTAAATAGTAGAAATCTTGGTGCAATGTCAGAAGGCACTTCTCTTCTTTTAGAAGTGTTCTTCAATAGGCATCAGGAATCTTTTAGGTAGCAAGTAATCGGTAACAGGGGTGCTGAGTGACCAGCAACCTGAGAGAGAAAATTGAAGAATAATGGGGGCACCACGTCATCCCAAGGTTCTTTACATAGGAAAGGAAAATGCAAACACATTGAATGTACTTATGGGGGCACAACATCATCCCATAGTTAGCCTTTAGGACACCTTCTTGATCACCTCCACTAATTCTACTTGTTAAATCAAATGGACAAGAAAGCTTCTAGGAAATAGACATATGAACAATCTCCTAAGATAGCACAAGCTATAACAGCAGAAAGTCTATAAGTAACTTGTTTTCTCATTTAGATAAAATAATATGAATTAAAATTAGAGCTCAAAGTCTCAGTAATGCCTTTCAATTTGGGTAGAGTTTTGCTTCTAATAATAAAAAAGGTCCCGCTTTATATAAATGAATGAGTTTACATTACATAGAGGCCAAGAGAGACTTGGCACTTTCTCCCAATGAAGTGACCTATTCGGTGCACTCAATGCCTTAGATGCATTCTTGGTTTTGTCAGAAAGGGCCCTACTAAAGTAGGGTAACTACCTTAAATATGGCATGTCAATTCATCTCTTAGTGCCTCCTCCTTAGCTTGAATCAGTCATTCATTCACCTTCTTAGTCGCATAACTATCTAATCTATCTTCACATCCAAGGGGAGAAGTAGATGATGCTTTCAATGTTAGCAGCTCCCAAATATCTACCTAGCAAACTACTTCACCTACTGGTAGTAACTCCTACTGAGTTTCCCTCTATGTCTCTTCCTTCTCTTGATCCTGGCTTTAGGCTTTTTGAATGCATTTAGGTCCACATTTTCAGTTTGCTAAAATCAACAGACACTTCACTGAGACAAATTTGATGTTCACAGGCTTGTCATTTTTCCCAGCAACTTCCTCATTTCTTTCTCACTTGTTATGGCCACTTTCTATTGTGACACAGATGAGGACGCGTATCAGCATCTACAGCTTTGAAATAAGCTTATTGGGATAAGCTTTGAAACTGTTAGAGGCTGAGGGGTGTGAATGTAGACACGTGGCAACTTCCACTACACTGGGATGGGACATGTGGTGAGTTTTTCACTTTGGGTCTTCATTTGAAATTATGTCTCAGCTTGTGACACTTGGCAGCTTCCACTGTCGTCTGAGGCTCAAACCTTTTCTAAAGGGAGCATGCCCTTCAGTGTCTTCTAAGTGGCCTTTGGGCTTTGATTCTCTGGTAGGCTATCATTCCTTTTATTTCCTTTAGACAATTTGTCCAAAGGAAACCTTTCCCTGGCTCTATGCATGCCTTCGCATTGTGAGTGCCCCTTTCCTTTGACACATAGTGCCTTCTGCAGGAATAGGCAAGGACACGTGGCATCTTCTACCATTTTTTTAGGGACATGTGGCATCTTCTACCATTGACACTTGGTAGCATCCACCTTCTTAGGCCTTTGCAACATCATAGAAATGTTTGGAGCTCAGTTGGGCTCTCACAGATGATGACACTTGGCCTCCGCTGATCTCTACAAGGGACATGTGGTGCGGTCTGAATACATTTGTTAGTCACGTGAATGCAGACACTTGGCACATTCTACTTCATTTGGTCACACATCCCTAGGCCCACCATGGTCTTTGCTTGAAATAGTGAAGCTAAGAGAAGAGATTGTAGATATTGACACTTGGAGGCTTCTACCGAGCTTTGGAGTGGACATGAGGCATGGTTCGATGCTCTTAAGAAAAACATAGTGAAGCCTTTTGTGGTTGCCACTTGTCACCCTCAATGGAACTTAGGAAGAATATTTACTAAAAGGGACCCTATAGCTTATAAGAAACTCTGAGAAGTGAATGCTGACATGTGTTGCATTCCACTGAGTTACAATGCCGACATGTGGCACGATCTAAATATTTCTAGCACTTGTGTAGATGCAAAAATGTGGTGGCTTCCATTGAATTAAAAAGGGACACGTGGCATTTTTTTCCACTTCTCTAAAATAAAGCATAAAGGGGCTCAACCGATGACACTTGGCAGCATCTACCTGACTCTTTCTTTTGCACGTGTCCTTCCTTAACTGAGGAAACATTTGAATTACTTGAACTTGTGCATCAAGCCGATTGAACATTGAACCCATTGAACTAATGAAATTGTTGAACTAATGAACCCATTAAACCAATGAACCTATTGAATTGATGAACCAAAATGGTTGAACGGTTCAATGGTTCAAGCTTTTGAGACTAGTTAAGTGCTCAGGGCCGTAGATCCTTTAAACGGTTAAACTTTGAACCTTTGACATATGTGCATAGCCCTCTGAACCTTTGAACCTACTATTCCCTTTACTGAAAAAGATTTGAAAAATGAGGAATTTGAAAGCCCCTAAATAAATTTTGAGAAGGGAAGATAGGAATTTTGGCCCTGTAGGCCCAAAATAGCTCATATGTTGTCCCAAAAATAAGAAGTCATTTTTTGGGGGATAACAAATATCTGATAGAAAATCTAGATAGTGCATGGGTTCCCTTATATATTCTATTTGAGAATGACATTATTAATTCTTAGTGCTAATAAATTTTTTACTCCTTATATTGGTGGTTTTCCACTCTTTTATGAATATTAAAACTTGATCAAAGGTAACTACAGATTGAATTTTGAGAGCAAAATATTCACTTAAACTCATTAATAATCAATAAATGTGAAGTTGGTTATCATCTTCAAGTTATATACTTTTATAATTCAATACTAGTTCATATGTTATTAATCACTAACATCTCCAATTTTTTTTTGTTTACTTAATTTGATCTTTACCACCTTGGCTTAGCAGATACACCATATAGGATGCTCATTCAAAGGCGTGTCATGGTTCTTCCTTTTTGACACCTTTTGATGTGTGGTTTAGGAAGTTATCAATGTTTGTGGGATAAACCATTTGATTATTATGAGCTAAAGGTTTTGAGTGAAAGACCTGAAATACCAAGTTGTTATTTTTAGAGATTCGTTAAACCTTTCCCAAAATCCAAAACTTTGAACACTTTTCCTAAAGACTAAAATTTTCATTCAGGAAGATTTGTCAAATAAATTTGTTAGGATAAAAGTTTTGAATAAAAATACCTAAGTATAGAGAGCTGAATATGAATTCCTAAATATTATAAATTTCAAAGACCAAAATCCTAAAAAAAACCCATCCTAAATAAGAAGATCCAAAGAACAATCTACCAAATTTAAAGTCCCCAAAGGAAAATCTTGAAGATAGAAAATTAGTATGTAATTTTTCAAATGAAAATTTTAAAGAAATAATTATGACTAAATTTCCCAAATTATTCTCAATAATACCAAATTGTCAAGTCCCAAAATGTTAAGTTCTAAAATGCTTACAATTCTGAATAATTAAATCTAAATACTGATAATTTTAAAGACTTGTCAAACATAATAAGTTTCCCAAGATTTTCATTAATATATTAGTTCAAATAAGTGATTTTAATGAAAATGGGTTACAAGTGGAAAATAAATGCAACAAAGATGATTTAGTGCTAAGACCCACAAACTTCCAAATATAAGAAATAGGCTAAACATGCATGCACATCCCAACAATGAACAAACTTGGTAACATCAAATGGGTCCCCACTTTCCCATAAATAAGGAAAGGTGGGGTGAATTGAATATAATAAATTGAGACTCATAGGGGTGAATACTCCTAATTTTTAAAGAACCCAAAATCTATGGTTTCACAAGTACAATATCAACCTTGAACCATGCTATAAAATAAATCATTAGACCAGAAGCGTGAAAGGGACTCTTGGTATCTTCATGCAACATATTTACTTTACATATACGTTTGACCAATATGTTTCAAAGTATTTTATCAAAGACATGGGATGAGATGTAGGTTTCATTTTTATCTTGTGTGAAGTTAGCAAAAATTTGGGGATATCAAGCATTACTCTAGTACCATCTAGGTGTCCATATCCCTAACAAATATGCCTTTTATCACTCTTCCTCCATTCATATTTTTTCATGATACATTATACATTGATCTTATTTCATAATGTAGGATTTTAATATTATTTTATTTTATTTTATAATTTTGGATTATTCTTTCTTTTCTTATTTTTGTGTATGAATAAAATAAAGGAAATAAGATTTGGTTCATTAGAATGTCCCTATCAACTTTACACATATCAATGGTTATTATCTAAAAAAAGTATTAGAATTTAATGTGAATTTGATCTAAGGAGATGAGAAAAGTTTAATAAATTTTCTTAGAGCTATGGGAAAATTTTTTAATACATGATAGAATCATTTAATTTTATAACATTGTCATGGATAACTCTCTCATTGCTTAACTAGATTAATAATTTTTATGTACAAGGTGTAATACCCATTGATTCAAGTTGAATTCTAAAAAAATATTTAAGAAACCAATCAAATAGATTATTTTTTGGTTATACCAAGAGTAATCAATCAGATTTCCATTAAACCAAAAGGAAAACTATCTTATAAAGTTGGAAACTACCTAAAATAAGTGAGAGACTAAACTAAGCAAAACAACATGCAAAAAATTAAGAATGATTAATATATAAAGCATGATATACTCTAATAAAAAATGAATGACTAAAATTAAGAAACTAACTCATAAATAAAATCTAGCCTACCCATACCTCTAATGGGACACATGCTAATATTCAAAGACACCTTTAGATGGAGCAGCCATAAATTAATACTTCAAAAAAAATCCATTAATTGAATATGTCAATTCATTACCTTAGAGGTCCCTTAAATATAAAACGTTATTACCTAAGATCTCATAGATATGATATAGTCCTATCCATAGTGGGGTGAAATTATCATGTTATCCTTTTATTTTAATGGATTTATCCCATAGAAGCAGAGACTCAGATATCCTAAATGTTTCTTATTTTACTCTTTTATCAAACCATATTTTGACTAAATCTTGATGTCAACTAAATTTATATAAAGCTTCACTCCTAAAATTTTCTATTTCTATGATAATTAGTAATATAGACTTTATCTTTTTGTTGGGTTTCATGTATTCCTATGTGAACTGATATTTTGTCAACTTAAACATCATTAGGAATACTAATTACCTCCCATAGACTAGAAGGTATGGTGAGGCTTTAAAATACTACTTGTACCATGTTCCATCTACCCAAAGTGAGTATTTCAATAAGATATGCTACTCTCTAGGTTTATTTATAGCTTATTTCTTGATAGAATTAATGAGGTTGTTGTTAGTTATTTAACCAATCCATTCCTTGTTGAGTAGTGATTGAAGGATGATCTAATGGTGATATGATTGTCATGGGACTATTCTATAAATTTAGATAATTAGAATGGTGGCCCATTGTCATAAACCAATGAAATAAGAGTATCAAACCTAGTCATGATATGCTCCCCAATAAAATTAAATGCACCTTTTTATCTCAATTTTTTGGTGGTTATTATTTTGATCCATCTAGTGAAATAATATGTAGTGGTGATCATGAATTTGTGCCCAACTGAAGAGTTTGAGTTGATAACACTAATGAAATCTATGCCCATTAGGTAAATGACTTATCCTTGATCATGATTTATAGTGGAATTATTGCTTACACCTCTCTTTTCACCAAAATATATCATTCATGGCATACATTTATGTGGGAGTGAGCATCCTTGAAGACTTTTGGATAATAGTAACCCATTGTAAGGATTTTATGGGTTGTAATATTCCTATACGTATAACAACTACCATTCTTTTATTGTAAGCTTTCTATAATATCTTTGTTTCATCACATGATAAGCATCTCAAATATATGACTTCATAGTTCTTCCTATAAATAAATACCTTCTTGATCATATAATGAGAATATTTAAGCCTCAAGGCTCTCTTTTGATCTCTTTTGATTTCATGGGGACATGTTCTAGTGAGTATAAATTGAATGATATTTGGACACCATTCTCCTTGGGAAACCTATGTTTCATATACTTATTCAATGGTGATATGTGGGTTTGGTTCATTCAGCAATTGAATAATACCTTATCCTTTGATTATCTTGGTAGATTTGATCTCAATGTCACACTCTTGTAATTTCACCATCCATTTTAGGCTACACTCTGTCAACTTATTTTGTTCTAACATAAGCTTGATAATAAGGTCTAATATAATAGTAATGGTCTTGTTATTGAGAATGTGGTGTCAAAAAATTCTTTATCACTTTGATAAGGGTAAATATATGATTATCAATTAGGGAATATTTAATCTATAGATCTTATAAGTTCATGCTCATTAAAGTGATAGGATTCTTCTTCACTTTCTTATTTTGTGTGAGTACAAAAATGATTGCATGTTCCAAAGAGAATGAGTAAAAAAATAAGTCCTTAATGAAATATTGGTAGAACAATACTATGGCCTATGATGTAACATTTTTAATGTCTTGGGAAGACCTTGTAACTTTAGGTATCCATTCCACATTAGCATATTTTTTAATCATTGGATTCAAAGGTCTAACAATTTTTGTAAATCTTGACATAAATTTTCTCATGAAATTAATCTTCCCAAAGAAGGACTTAAGCTCCATTTTATTGTTTGGGAATGTTATTTTGGAAATATATGAACTCTATTTAGGTTAATGTTGATACCATATTTAGTGATAATATGGCCCAACAACTTTCCTTCAATAACATATTTGATGATTCAAGGGGTGACATTAAGTTAAGATGGCTACAATCCTTATTTGGGGTGTGGAAAACCAAAATGTTAAAGTTATTATCTTCTTTAAAAATTTTAAACAATGTGGCCATTTTAGTTATATGAGGGGCCAATTGTGTCCTCAACAAGCCAATAGTGTCCACTATATCATATAGCCTTAAGGTCGCATTTTGAAAATCACATTAAATCTAAGAGGGAACATGGATGACCTACTTTTATTCTTTGATATTTTTCAATAATTACTCCAAATCCTTTCTTTCCTCCTTAGTACCCTCATGGTGCTATACTAAGGCTCCAATATGGGTCTTCATGTAGGACTTAGGGTTCTCAATGTAAGGGGATTGACCTATTCTTTTATCTTGTCTCTTGGAAAGAGAAAATAATTTTATTATCTATAGAATCAAACCTTGTCCAATGTTTTCCTCTATTTTTATTTTCTTTACTGTTTGCACAGAGCTAATAGAATTGTCAAACAATCATAGTGGGAAACTTAGCATTCTTTAGGTTTGGCCTATTAAAAGTTAAATCTCCTAGTTACTTGTCCCTATCTAGAAGTCATAATTGTATTGGATCTATTTTTTGTGCCTCCATTCAGAATACTCTAAAGACACAATATCAATAGATGTATTTGGCATATAAGGACAATTTATATTTGACTAGTCTACATTCCCTAGGTGTGACATTGGGTGGATAATGTATACAATATTTTTTCTTGAATTTTTATTGGTGGAAATCATTATTTTGTTTTGAATTAATCTTGGGGAAGGCTTGGTTGCATTCAATTGATTAGAGGATACTAGTAATAGAGTGTTGGGTTTATTGATTTTAGTAGTAATAGAGGTAGAAACTAGAGGAATGGTTATAGTAATGGGTAGGGATATGAGTATAGATGAAGGTAGTGACATAGTATGGAAGTAATTAAAAAATTTAAATGTGTTAATATAAGGGTGGACTAAGGGAGAAGTAATAATGAACACTTTACTTGATTTGTCACTCTTGAGGATTGCCTTTCCTCTAAGTTATTACAAGAGTAAGACTTTGGCCTAATGCAGTTCCTATTATTCTTCATCCAATAGCTCACATTAAATTAAGGGTTGTGTTTATTCATTTATTCATTCCACAAATTGCATCTGAGGCATTCTTGTCTTGTATTTCATCTTGTATCATATAGTTTTTCTTAGTTGGAGGAGTAGCCACTTGTTGGGTAGAAATAGGGACTTCCACATTAGATGTTGTGGTTACCAAGGATAAAATAGTTGGTGTAAGGTCAAATGAGTTAGAGGATTATATAAATATAGGTTCCTCTTCCTTCCCAATTTAGTTTTCCTTACCTTGATCTATCTTTTCTTGAGGTTATTTTTTTTACTTACCTCAATTCCACTATGGGTGTTTGAACCTGAGAAGTCTCCTCTTATGTTTGTATTATATCTATTGAAGTTTTACCTTTACCCTACTCTTGAGTTACAGTCATCATCATCATCATTGTGGGTATATTTTATGAGACTTGACTTTGATGATGTGGTTCTTGAAGAGATATATTGTTCCAAAATGTTGAATAAGTCCATCTTCTTAGTGGTGGGATCCTGTATTATGCTTGTTTGATTGTGATAGAAGTATCTATTTGGATTAGCTTGAGTAAATATTCATTTAATCCATCCATTTTATCCCTTAGCAAGACTTGGGAATCATATTTTACATTAATAAATAGGAAATCATGATCATAGGGATCATCTTATATTGATTTCCCATGTTATGGATACATTATTTTACCTTACCATGGGGGTTCCAATGTCATGGGGCAAGGTGGCCAAGGCACTTTTCTAGCCTTACCAACATCCCTAATATGTTTATGAAAGGTGTGACACATCCTCCTAATCATTATATGAGATATAAATAATGTGCTCTTATTTATTTTTCTTAGGTCCCCATCGATACCCTTCCATAATTGATAATAAATTTCTTGTTGATCCAACTTTTTACGGATGTATTTTGGGAGGCACATAGGATAAACCTTATGTGTAGTAACTATTATCATAGTGTAACATGGATATAACCAATAATATCCCTTTGACATGAGTGAATTGGTGATAATATTAGATACTATGGGCATGGGTTCCTCATAAATTTCCCTCCAAACTTGGGGATACAAGTCCTTTTTTATCATCAATATATTTATGGTATATGTATAAATAGACACAAATGAATAAACATCACAAATATTATTTTTGATACAATAAGGATTTAGGTCCCATAAATACCTATTTTGTATGTAAACAATAATCATGACAACATTAAGAAGGTAGGAAATAATGTATAAATTACCCCCGTTGGGGCCTCTTGTCTTTATGAAATATCAAATCATGTAACTAAGTACTAATTGTCTCTACCAATGTGAAGGTGAGTTTTGAGGTCAGAAATAGGTTAAATAATATACCCATTTAAAGTGTATGAAGTGTATGATAAGGTGACCATATAGGTAGTTTAGTAATGTCATACTAATGCAAATTCCCATTTGTATTCTAGTGATCAGCACATGGTCCTTCTCTTTGAGTGAAAATATTTCTCCAGTAAGAAGCCATTTGTTCAATATTTTATTTAAATTGTTGTTTTCCTTCTAGAGGACTAAATTATTTAAATAAAATGTGTCATCTAGTGTTGGAAAGCATAAATACATTTGAAAAACTTACCCTAATATGCAAGTGATGATGGTTTTTTGAATAACATGGTGGAAGAAGCTGTCAGTAGCAATCCTTCCTTTGAATAACAAGTCATGTAATATGTTTATGCATGGCATGACCTCATGTTTATCAATAGCATAGTGAAAAAATTGATGATTGAAGGGAAGAAGGTCATATACTACCTCTTATTCTCCAATAGAAATGTCTTCCTTATATGTGAATGATTTGATGAATTCTACATTCTCCATTACATCCAAGTAGTTAGAGTGGATTCCATCAAAAATGGGAGCATTAAATATTATGTCCATATAATCCATTGAATTTTTTATTAAAAATCTAGATGGTACCTGGGCTCCTCTATATATTTTTGATGAAGATGCCATTGTTAGTTTTTAGTGCTAATAGAATTTTGTCTCTTTGTATTTATGGTTTGGTACTCTTCTATGAAAATTATTCTTGATCAAAGATAACTAATGCTTGAATTCTTAGATGTAAATATTCACTTTAACTCATTAACAATCAGTGAATATGAAGTTGGTTATCAACTTGATGCTATAGCCTTTTAAAATTTAATATTAGTTCATGTGACATTAATCACCATTGTATCCATGCTTGTTATGTTCATTCAATTCAAACTTGACCACCTTGTCTTAGTGAACATGCAATGTAGGATACTTAATCATTCATATGGGTGACATAGTGTTACCTTTTAAAAATCTATCCATGCATGGTTTAATCGAGCATTGAATTTTAAACTCATATTAAACCATTTGATTATCACGAGCCAAAGGCTCTAAACTTAATACTCTAAGGACCAAGTATTTATTTGGAGAGATTCGTGAAACCTTTCTTAAAAGCCAAAAATCTAAACACTTTTAGTAAATACTAAGATTATCTTTTAGGAAGATTTGTCAAAGAAAGTTGTCAAGATGAAAGTTATGAATAAAAATACCTAAAAATAGAAAGCTAAAGATGAATTCCCAAATAGTAAAAATTTTGATGACCAAAATCTTGAATAAAACTTCCTAAATAAGAAGTTTCAAAGAATAATCTATTGATGATAAAGTCCCAAAAAAAATTGATGGGTAAATTTTTGAAGAAAATATTTTGACTAAAGATTTCGACAATAAAAGTTCCTAAATGATTATAATAATTACAAAATGGTCAAGTCCCAAAATTTTAGGTTTCAAAATGCTGATAATTCTAAATAAGTAAATATGAATACTGATAATTTTAAAGACTTGTCATACATAATAAGTTTCCCAATATTTTCATTATTAGATTAGTTAAAATAAGTCAATTTAATGAAAATGGGTTACAAAAAGAAAACATATGAAACAAAGGTGATCTAGTTTTAAGACACACAAACTTCCAAAGATAATAAATAGGATAAACATGTATGCACAACCCTATAATGAAAAAACTTTCTAACACCAAATGGGTCCCCATTTGTCCATTAATAAGGCAAGGAGGGGTGTGTTAAATATAAAAAAATGGTGATTAATGAAGGGTATAATAACTAATGCATAAGGTTAAACATGATAGGGAAGAAATTTTATAGGTATTATTAGCTTTTAAAGTGTCTTAAAATTCATTTAAATCCCTTTATGTGCTCTCAGCAAACACATGCTTGTGTCAACATCAACTTAGGGTTTCAAACATAAAAATGGAATAACTTGAGTTTACACCATTATAATTTCTTTATAATTCATCATCTAGTGTGTTTTTTTGTCCTAAATAATATTTTAGTATTTATAGACTAGTACAGTATGATATAGTATGGTTTTTAGTACTATGCATTTGACTAGGCCTAAGAGAGACCCAATTTTGAAAGTTATGTGATGAGATAGTATGGTTCCATTGAGAATTGGGACATTAAACATATTTAAAATATGTAGGGTATTAATGGGTGTATAAAAGTGGTTTTATTTTATTGTGAACCTTAGTATATTGTTCAAACCATCTAGATTTGTGCCTAAACATGGCTACTAGAGAAAGATACCTAAAAAAGGAAAGGGTAGTTTGTTAAAGATTTCTTGTTGGAAAATTGTATTGGATGTGTATTGTGGTTTAAATAGGTATAATAATTTCCTTAGGAACCTAATTGTGGAGACCAAAAAACACTTAAATCATGGATTAGACTTTGGTACATGTGAAACTATATGAGGTTGAAGAAGTTGGAGCCAAGAATATGTAATGAAGACATGAAATTTTTTCAAGAAGAGGATGATGTGGGTACTGGAAAGATGAGATTACTAGGAATTGATATGATAGAGAGGATATATCTTGAATAAAGTAAATAAGTACTAATTAAGGAGGCTTGAGAGCCTAGTGCAGTGAAGAATTGGACAAGGAATTAAATATATGCGTACTACCTATAAAAGACAAGCAAGGTCAAAGATATTAAATACATTAAAGTTATAAAACATAGATAATGTTAATTCATATGGAGGTTATAGGAATTAGTCATTTACATCAAGTGGTATCAGAGCAGGTAATCTCTTATATTAGTTTATGTTTTTGAATATTAAATTTTGTTATTTGAGATTGTTATAGGTTGTAAATGGGGATCACATGAAGATAAGTTTTAGGAGTAAAATAATATAAAGTTAATTATTTTTGATAAGTCACCCATAATAAGAGAGTTATTATAATCTCAAAAATACAAGAGAGAGATTCCAAGTGAGAATTATGGTTCGAAGGCAAAAAAGACTTGGATAAGAGTGTCAATAGACTATGTAGAGGTTGAGACACCAAATAAAGGTGAAAAATACTCTCTTGAGAGAGATGAAAATATAGAACTCAAAGGATAAGAAGATAATGGTTGAATTAAATACCATAATTAGATAAAGAGGAAAGAATACCCAAAGAGAAAAAGGTTAGATGTTGAAGAAGAGACAAGTAAGATAGATAAAATAATAGAGTATAAATATCTTGGTAGATCTCATGCAAGAGGAAGAGATACAATGGTATGTATAGATTACAAGGAATAAGAGAGTCAAGTGGACTATAATTTTACTCATGGAGAGAAGAAGAAAGATGGTCATGAGAGATCATGATAAACAAAAGAGATTTCTATGTAAAAATCTCAAGGAGAAGATGAATATTTTTATGATGAATGAAAGATAGGGAGGTGAGTAGAACCTTATGAACAAGTAGATTATCACAAAGAAAAATAAACCTAATAAGGATATGGTGGAGGAATGTAAATATCAATATTTTAAATTTAAATATTTATTGCCATGTGTGTATTTAGGTACAAAAGTGAAGGAGTAAAAATTCCATGTTGAGGACATAAAAGTTGAAATCACGAAAGAGAGTAAGCATGAAAAACATGATTATATGGAAGGAGAAACTGATTTGGGAATATTTTATAGAGGATGATTCATGGAAGTCATATAATAAATAAAAATGAAGCAAGAAGATGGAATCAAGAGGCATAATAACTAGTCATTTGTTTATGAGAGTTGGGATAAATTTCAAGTAGAAATGGAAGCTTTGGATCATATGATAAACTATGGAAAAAAGGAAAAAGTTTGTCCTATAAAAATATATCAAGAGTTAGTCATTTATAATTATTTATTTGGTAATAAATATAGATACATAGTGAATGATGAGTCAACATGCATCATGAAGTAGCAAGGTATACAATCTAATTTTTGGAATGAGAAAGTGTCTATCCTGACACATGAGAGAGATGAAACAAAAATACAAGTGATGGGACAAGGTTTGAAAGATAAAAATGAAAAAGATGATTTAATGTGGAGAGAATTGATACAAGAGTTTTAAGTTAATATATTAGAGTTACTCTATCAAGGAGAAGAGAAGGAGAGAACTATCATAAATGAGCAAGAAGCAAAATTTCAGGGTGAAGGAAAGAAGATGTTAAATATAAGAAGAATGTTAACTATAATAGCACCTTAATGATATTAAATTTTAGGTTACATATGGTAGAAAATTAGAGGAAAATAATGAGTTATATCCAATAATATGGACCAATCTTAGTAAAAGATGAATTAAATCAATTTGTATGACAAAGTAAGTCTAAATCCATAAAATAACAAGCTATAAAGTAATTTTAAATTATCAAATAACCAATAAATAAAGGTAATAAATTGATTCAAGAGTATAAAGGAAAAGATAAGGGACTCAAGGAGATTATAGATAAGCCTAGAGAGTCATAATGAAAGAAAATAAGAAAAAACAAGTATGAATGAGAACGTGAGGTCCTAGAAGATAATATCAAGTCTCATCAATACAATTTGAGAGGTACTAAACATGATATTTTGGGTATGAAGATGAAATATAAGGAGTAATTCCATGATCACATGGAATAAATAATCAAGGAATCACTACAACTCATGATAGAGTAAAGGAAGGAGGATGACAACCATGATCCTCACAAAGGAGTCAAATATAGGAATATTACATGTTGGGAACAGGATAAGATGAGTCCAAAGATGATTAAAAAAAAGATAAATATTATGATAACATGGAGAGAGAAAAGATATGGTAGTCTTAACCCAAAAAATAGATCAAATAACATTCCAAGAGGTGAATAACAAAGGCTCACAGAAGGAGAATCAAAAACAAGTGAACAAGATAACAAATGAATGAAATAAAAATAAGGTAAGAGATTAACCAATTGAATGGGTGATGTTATATATTATTTAGTTGAAGGTATGAATGATGGTATTAAAGTGATAAGTTTGAAAGTATTTTTGTGGAATGGTGAACCTAAATTTGACAATGAGATTCCATTACAAGATGAGCAAGGCAATAATAAGAGTCATCATGAGAAGGTGAAGTGTTAATAAAAGCTAGTCAAAGAATATATCAAGGATAATTTGATAATTATGGAGGAATAACATAGGTATGGGCATCCATTATAACATGAGGATGCAATATAATTCATGGTTAATAAGATAGATTAGAAAAGATTATGTGAACCAATCATGACAAGTGTAGAATAAATCCATGGAGTAGAAGCAAAAGTGAAGAATGAGGATCGGCCATTGGACGTAAATCATGATAGATATAAGATAGAGATGAAGGAGATATAATATTAATAGAGTAAGGAGTTTTAGTAGATAATATACCTCATAGAGGGAATGACGAGTTGGTAAAGAAGCAACACTAGATAAGAAGACATAGATGAAATAGCTAGTTGAGAAGAAAGTAGAAAGATGATATGATTAGAAGAAAGAGGAGATTAAAATATTATAATAAAATAAATTGGAAATCATGAAAGAAGGTGGAAAAGGTACATTTGAGTAGGAGCTCAAATATTACATACTTGGGGAGTATGATGTTGAACATCACAATGTGATATTCATTTTAGGAATTTATGTTTTTTTTTGGTTTTATAATTATTATCTGGTCCTATTGGATGTCATTGAGGCATTAGGAGTCTTATAAGTGTGTGTTTTTATCCATTCTAGGTTTTCCCATCAAAAATCCTAATTTGAAAATTTGAATTATAAAAATAGATTTGAGAGGTGTTTGGAAACATTTTTTAATTTTATTTTGTGAAAGATCCTATATGGCCCTAAGTTAGTGTGAAAAGGATTTAAAACATTCATATCATTAAAAAGAGATATTTGAGCCAAGAATTTCATTTTACAACTACCAACCTACCTAGGAGCTGGCATAAAGAATGAAGTTTTAGTATTTATTGGCATATTAATCATGTGGAGTGCATGTATATGAGGGTGGATAGTTTTAGGAGAGTGTTATTATAATAGTATGATTCGATAGAGGCATAGGAGATAGAGGTAACATAATAAAATATCAAAATTTCAAAGAAATTTGTCTTCCTTTCATAATTATATGTATAATGGTTGAATGTCAAGTAACTCATTAAATTGAAGAATGTTTTGAAATATTATTTTAAGAATACAAAGGATAATTATTATGTAATAAATATTTATTTTATGTTATTATTTTTAATATATTGGATCTTGGTAAATAATCTACAAGTTACAAGTTGCTTTACATAAGTCTCAAGAACCCCATTCTTACATAGTTAGGAAGGTGAAGTAAAATATGCATTTATGAAGATGGTTTTAACTGATTATTTAGTGATTATAGGTAAAAAAATAGTAAGGGGTTTATTATTTATGTTGGTAATCCTATTAATTTTTATCATAGACCCATAACTTAATACTAAATTATACTCCTTAGATCAGTTCATATAGTCAAGGAACAAGAAGCCAAAATTTTGGATAAGTTCATGTTGGATAATTTTAGGGATTGATAAAAAATAAATATCTATTGGAGAATTTATAGTAAGGCATTAAATACCCCAACCAATCATTATTCCATTGAAGAAGTAAACAGTCTTCTCCAAACTTACCATTCCATTGACATGGTCATGTTTTATAACTCAAAAATCTACATATTTGCATTTCAAAAATAAATGGTGATTGATCAAGGTGTAATAAATATTGGAGAAGGTTAATAAATATTGGGAAGAACTTTTATAGGTATTATTAGTATTTTTATGTGATCTCAACCTATACAAGCCTTTGTCAACATTATCCTGGGGTTTGAAACTTGAAAATATAATAACTTAAGTTTCCACCCTTTGAATTTTTTGAAACTTGGTAATATAGTGTGGTGTGGTGTAATAAAATATATTTTATTATTTTTTGGATAAATATATTATGTTATAGTATGGTCATTAATACTATGTGTTTGACTAGGCTTAAAAGAGACCTAATTATGAAGATTGTGTGATGAGATAGTAGGGTTACATTGAGAATTGAGTCATAAAACTTATTTTAAAGATTTAAAGACTTAATGGGTATATAAAAGTGGTTATGGTTAGTTTTGAAACTTAGTATATTGTTCAAACCATCTATACTTGTGCCTAAACAAGGCTACTAGAGAAAGAGGCCTAAAAAAGGATAGGGTAGTTCCTTATAAAGTTATTATTGGAAGATTGTATTATTGGATTGGATGTGTATGGGGTTTAAAATAGTATATTAATGGACATGGTAACCAAAATAGTGGAGACTAAAATAACCATCTAATCATGTATTAGGCTTTGGTGCCTATGAAGCTATACGAGGTTGAATAAGTTGGAGCCAACAATGGAAAATGTGGTTATGAAAATTGTACAATAAGAGGATGATGTGGGTAATAGAAGGATGGGATTAATAGGAAGGGAGATGATAGAGAGGATGTTTTTTGTAGAGAGTGAAGAAGGAGTAGTTAATAAGGAGGATTGAGATCCTAGTGTAGTGAAGAATTAGATAAGGAGTAAAAGACAAGCTAATCTAAAAGTTTTGGGAATATTAGTGTATTATTCCTAATTTAGTTAAAGGGTATAAGTATTAATATTAGTAAATAAGTATGCAATATTTAATCTACTAATTTTTATAAATTTGATTGAAATTTTAACCTTTCTAAAAATAGTAATAAGGGATATAAAATAAGTCTTAGCTAAAAACTGATTGAGATAGTTGAGATAAAATCTAAAATTCACCATGTAGGAATGGGAGAATATCAAAAATTAGGATTTGGCATTCATTTTATGATTGTATAAGAGCATAAAAATAGGACACTAGTGGTACTGACATTATCATCCACCTCTACCATTATTGTCTAGGAAACCTGAGCTTTTTATGTTTTGGTTTTTTGTGTCTATGTGACCCTGTCTATGAAGTTTCAACTATCACATGTCCATAAAACTTCCTATACATTATATTTTATCTTCAAACCATATAATATATGATGATTTGACAAACCTTGAGAAATAATGGGGGTCTTAGTGTATGTAAGATCCACTAAACATGTATCCATATCCCTTATGTGGCCATTTTTTCTACATACCAATACTCTAAAAAGGAATCAAGACATATGTAGTTATCCCACTTTATGTGATTTTTGAAATAATGTGTATGAATATGTAAATTCTAAAATTGGGTGTGCTTGAGGTGGCTAGGGATTGGTGTAAGGATTTGAATAAGCTTGTAAGTATATTAGTTGGTTATTTGCAAAGAATAGGGAAGATTGTCTAAGTAGTCTTGCTTGTATTCTTTCTTTCTTAGTCATAATTTATATCCCATTCTAAATTATTTTTAAATGGGATATTATAGGGATATATTGTTCATGGATTAAATGTTCTCACATTAGGATGATAAGGAGAAAGATGGGGAACTAGAAATAACTAACTATTGGGGCTAAAAATGCACTTATATAAGAATGCTAAAACCAGACACTAGTAGCATTGCTGCTATAGTATAATTTGGGTGATATTATCCTTAGATGATGAGGCCTAGGGGGATGGATTTTTAATGGAAAGAGAAGTTTAGATGAGCTGGGATTAGGTCTAGAAATCTATAGATGACTAAGAATCAATAAAAAGATGCATATGAGGGTCACGAAAGAAAGTAGGAGGGACATATGGGTTGGGTTCCATTAGCCACACTCAAGTTACAAATTTTCACATCTTATATGACTACATTTTCCCCACTTTATTTTTGTGATGTAGCAAATCAAAATACTAGGATAAGGGAAAAATATATAAAACATACCTGAACTTACCTGAAAAGGTGAAGCTCATGAAGCTATGTGATGTTAGGTGTGAATAGATAGAGCATGTTGTGAAGTGTGAGTCTGTAAGGTAAACCAAAGGGTAGATCAATTCTTACTAGATACGTTATATCTAAAATAAGGACATAAAAATTTGGGTAAGAGAGAGAGGAAGAGAAGGAATGAATACACCTCACTAGGTACATGGACTAATAAAAAACCTATTGTGATGTTGAGTGATGTTGGATGTGTGCTAAACCAAAAGTAATATTAGGAATTAAGCTAAGTGTTTAATTACCTATAAGTGGCTTAAGAATGCAAAAACTATCCCTTTAAATCCATCATCAACCACTAAGTGAAGCTAGGTGGTCATATGTGTGTTTATCAATGTTTAAATTTGTGTCCAATCCCTCTAAATAGGTGGTTTTAGAATACAAAGGCTATCTAGTCCTTTGGATCCATCATTTACCCATGAAGTGAAGATAGGAACTGATATCAGTATGAAATGTGTGTCATATGAGATGGATATTGAAGTTAATGAATGTACTATGATCTAAAAATGTTGGTATGGATAACTAAATGTATGCTAGAAACTAGGCCACTCTTGGCCACTCTAAAAGATGGAGATTAGGCTTGTATTAAACCCACTTTGAAAATAGTGCACTAGGCTTATATGAAAGCCAATATGAAATGTCAATGTTAGGCTTGTATGAAATCCACTCCAAAATGATCTGAACCACTTAAAAATGGAATAAGGCATGTAACTACTAAGAACTCCTAGGCAAAGATAAATTCAAAAAGAAAATAAAATAAATATGCCCTGCACATTTCCCCTAATCACTAGTGTCTGAAACATGGATTTTGATCTGTAAGTTATATCAATTACCATAACTAAGACTAGAAGTGAGAGCCATCATGGCATACATGATACCCCCTATATCTAGATTATATGAGTAAAAGTGTACTAAAAACTACTTATTTTGAACTTGTCTAACTATGAAAAACTTTAGTTAAACATACTTTTTTGCTTACTTATGGAAAGTCTATTTTTTATATTATTTGGATAAGAGTTCTAAAAATGGACACTAATGGCATCGACACTATATTCCAATCTTATTGCTATTGTCTTAGGCTAAATATGATGACTATTCTAACATTTCCACTATTTACGTAGTCTATTTTATCTAGTTTGATGTCTGGTTATTGTTCTGGCTGTTCTAAATGTTTATTTTTTGACCATTAAGAGCTCTGATCTCTATGACAAAACCCTTTTTTATTTCCCCCTCTTTTGAGGGTAGGAATGAAGACCTTATAATGACTGCCCTCAAAATAAAGAGCCTTACAAGTGTGTTATGTTGTAAATATACATGCTATAGCAATGCTAATTGACAAGATATCTCAAGATATAGCATGGTTTGTAATGAGAGACTATTTGATCAATAGGGGTATGACTAGATAGATATAAAAATGTAATAATATCTGCAATGTAATGGATGAAAATTGGAAGTATATTTAATTATTAGTTATTATTTGTCAAGGAGGGATCAAACATGATGTCCATCATAACATCTAAGAAATCAAGATAATGTATGATGTGGATCATGGCATTGCAAACAATGAGAATAAAACAAGAAAATAATCACACAAGGAAAGAAACATATAAGGGTGGCCAATGGGCCAATCAAACAAGCATACAAGTCATGTTTAAATGCCACATACACATACAATTGGAATAAGTAAGGTAGGTGTGAAAGCCATAATCACATAGAAGAGTACAAATAAAGGATATTGGAAAATGTCCTAAGGCACACACATGAATAGAAGAAAATTACATTGGAAAATGTCCTAAGGCACATATATGAGACAAATAGGAACTGAGAAATATAATCACGTCTAGCTACATAGAGCAAGAAATGAAAGCATACAAAAACTGTAAATACAGCCACATATAACTAATTAAAGCAAGAAGTGAAGGTATGCAATACATGTAGTATGATACTAGGTATATGCTAATAAATACACAAGTGTTATATATTAATGATATGTCAATATATTAATCTATGTAAGTGAGTAAATAATGTACATGATCATGATAACTAGAGTGTGTATTGTAGGAATGACATAACTTGGATGGTGTAGTCATTAGAAGATGCCCCTAGTGGGTATCTATATCGATGTGTGTCTCAAATGAAGAAGTAAGATACCGTCTCAATAGGTAGAGTGAAGTAATCAAGGATTTGGATGTCACTACACACACTCAAAGAAGATCAATTAAAGGATGGTGATGTAGATAAATTGGCAAACAATAGAATATAACAACAAATGTAAGTCTAACATGATAATAGAAATGTAAAGCATGGATGATGAATATAATTGAAATATTTTTGTTTTTTTAAATTATTTTCATGTTTTTGTATTTTGAAATATTTTAATGTTTTTAGATATTTGATATTTTAAATTTTTGATATTTTGAGTTATGTACAATCAATCATGGGAAGACTATGTACAAGAGATTTTAAAAGAAGATATGTAAAAGTAAGGTGGGGAGGGATGATACTAACCTATGAGTCTCATGAGAGACTCCCTATCATGGTATCTTGTATCAAAGAGAGCAATCATGCATGATTTTGAAGCATGATTGAAGTGTTGAGACTATGGAATTGAATGATATATATGTTGTAAATGATCTTAAATCTCTAAATTAAAAGCCAACTGTGGGGTCCCCTTGTAACTTTGAGAAGTGGATGTAACTATAGGTATATTAGGGACCCATCTGTTAGTAAGAGAATCTCTCTAAAAATGTGCTCTATGAGTAGATGCATGAGATCTCAATGATACTTCCCTAGGTGTGAACACTATAGCTAGAAGCTATATCAAATATTGAAGCAGTGGAGATGTATGAATTATCTATGCTGACGATGTATGTATCAACTATGTTTGAATTAGAACTAGAGGAGGAACTATAACTGGTGGCAAAAATGAAACTAGTGGCCATGAAATAGTAGATGGATCTAAAGTGGGGAGTGGTAACTCATATGGAATGCTACCAACTATAAACACCTAATTAATGTGAATGAATTTCATACATATATTAACTATAGTAAATACTACTCAAAGTTTATAAACCCATTGTCAACTAAGTAACATATCAAAAACTCCTACATTGGGAACTATAGTAAATAGTGTAGCCACATGTGTTTGACTAGCCTATAGAGGAAGTACAATCTCACTTAATAAAATCTATATGTGCCCATTTAATCCATTGATAACTATGTCCATTAGGGTAATATCCTAATCTAAATATCCAAAATGCTGCAATAATGTCATAGTGCACATATTCACACTAGATCCATTATCTATGAAAACACTAAGAATAGGATGATTACAAATGTAAGCTTTGATAAAGAGTGCATGATAATTTGAATCATCCTCAATGATCTCCTACTCTAAGAAGGAAATGTAAGGTCTATCTAGAACTTTGAAATTGTATACACCAATCATGTTACTGAAAGGATGTGTCTCAACTGAAGGTTCCCTATATGTATCTAGTCATGGATGTGCATGATATGCATGGTGAAACCTTGATGTGTCTCCTACATCTTGTTTAGAAAGATGGGAATAGGGATTTGAGAAGATTTTCAAATTTTTATCCTATGTTTGATTTTCCTAAAGAGGCTCAAATTAAGTTCCAAGATCAATATTATTACCATCTATCAAATATTGTGTCTTGTGTCTTCAATTGATGCATCTATTTTTTGTATGGCTTGATGCCCTGTGAAACTCAAAAAATACATACTAATCATATCCCCATGAAAGAGGCTTTATTGTGTCAACTTATTGAATAAGAGGGAGAGATATGATGTTACATTTCAATACCTTATATAAAACTTTGGTTGGAGAAAATGCTAGATTGGTAAAGTTTCATTGAGGAGGTGTTGATAAAACCACACATTGAGGGGGCTCAGAAGCTACTTTAACTGTTAGTTAATTCTAACTATTGCTATCATTGACCTTGACTTTGTATGGGACTTTGGTGTTACTCTAATTTTTTTTTTGAGATACTTGTGGACTTGAGTTTGCCTATTACAATGAGTTTGACTTCTCTTTCCTTTAGTGTGTGACAAAATTTAGAGAATATTTTGAACATAATTGATTCATGCAAAGATGTAGAAGACTATTTGAAGAGATTTTGTAATTCTTGATCAGCCATGGGGCTAGTCATCTTAGCCAAAATAGTCTTATATCAAAGAAAATAATCAATGATATGCTTATTTGATTTTTTTTCTATTATGTAAATTGGGCATATGAAACTTAGCATTAATTTTAATGCTAAAATGAGCTAGGAACATATTAGATAAAGCATTGAATGCATTAATCAACTGATTTGGCAGATTATAGAAGCATTGTAAAGTATAATCCCTTAGGCTCCATGGAGATATCTTGGTAAGTAGATACTCATTTAGTACATTGTCCAAGCATGCTGCATGAAAATCTCTCAAATGTGTCTCTAGATCACCCTTGCCATCATATAGAGTAAGCTTGGGTTAAATAAAACCTTATGTCAAGGGTGTAAAAACAATATGACATGCTAATGGCATATGAAATAGAGGAAAATAATCCAAAACTTTCATAATTCTAGAGGCACCTTGCTCAAGATGTAACACCTTGGATTGAAGAGATATTGTCTCTTGCGTAAGGGTGACCACATCAGGAGATAAAGATATACTAGTTGTATCTAGTGGCCTAGAGGTATGTTGGACTACTATAGGGGGTTGTTGAGACATAATGGCCCCTATAGTTTCATTTACAATTTCTTGATCTATAGTTTGAGAATATTAACCATTGTTCACTTTTTTATTATTCTTCTTGTAGTATTTTAAGCATGTCATCTTGCATGTTATGGTGTTTAGTTAAGAGTTATTGAAGTTCCCTTTTATTAGTTTGATCAAAACTAGTGTATTGGGACATTATTAAGGTAAGAAATCAATTTGAAATTTTATTGAATTTTTTGCGATAATTTGTAATAGACAAAGTGATAGATAAGGAAAGTACTGAATATAAGAAATGTAAAGTTTAAAAAATAATGAACTAGAAATTATGTAAAAAGGATACAAAGCTCACAAACATGTAAGGTGATACCTCAAGAAGTAATAGGACCTAATATATGTAGCTAGAGTTTGAAAGATGAGTGTTTTTTAAAATTACTATGAAATTTTGAAATTTAAATTGAATTTATGAGTTGGGTATGCAAGTAAAAAATTAGACATTTATTGGAAAATTGGTGATTTAAAGAGACCTAGTAGATGCAACTAGAGTTTTGAAAAATAAATATTTTTGAAAATTACTATTGAATTTTGAAATTTAAAGTGAATCTCTAATTATAATATACTAGTAAAAAATTAAAAAATTATTGGAAAATTACTGATAAAATACTAGGACATAGTATGGGTAATTAGGGTTTGAAATAAACTTATTTTAAAATTATGATGAAATTTTAAAATTTAATGCTAATTTCTAATTTTATTATGTAGGTAAAAAAATCATAAAAATATAGGAAAAATCAGTAGGAAATTTACCCTAGGGTTTCTTAGTTTTTTATGCACAAATGAAGTAAGTCAAGTTCACAAAATGATTTAATAGTATTGGAAATATTGGTGTATTATTCCTAGTTTAGTTAAAATATCTGGGTAGTAAAATTAGTAAATAAATATGCAATAATTAATCTACTAATTTGTATAAATTTGATTGTGATTTTAACCTTTCTAAAAATAGTAATAAGGGATAGGAAATAAGACTTAGCTAAAAACTAAGATGTCTGAGATAGAGTCTGAAATTCACTACGTAAGACTGGGACACTAACATAAATCAGGATCTAGCCCTCCTTTTATGATTGGATAAGAGTGCTAAAATAGGACACTAGTGGCACCAACACTATATTCCATATCTACCATTGTTATTCAGGAGACCTTATATTTTTGATTTTTATTCATTATGTCTATTTGACTAGCCTATGAATGTTTGATTGTCGAATGGTCATGGAACTCCCTATAGAGTAGATTTTGTCTTCAAATCCTAGACTCCATGATGATTTAACAAACTTTGAGAAAGAAGGGGGGGTTGGTGTGTATAAAATGCACTGAATGTGTATCCACACTCCTTGTGTGGGAATGATACCTACATACCAATACTTTGAAGAGGGATCAAGCCATATGTAGTTATCCCACATGATGTGCCTTGTGCAATAGTGTGTATGAAGAATCAAATGCTAAACTTGGGTGTGCTTGAGGTGGTGAGGGACTAGTGAAAGGATTTAAGTAATATTTTAATTATATTGGTTGGATGTATGTAGATAATATGGACGATTTCTTGA
>JARHVA010001164.1:3505000-3645000 GCA_037957365.1 Torreya grandis | reverse complement strand
ATAGGGGTAATAAATTTCTCCCAATTTTCAAAGTAAATGCCTTATTTAAGTGAAACATGATAAATAATATTGTTCTTCACTGAAGAGGCTAATTTACAAGAGAGATAGGTCAAGTATTAAACCACATATAAATTATTATTCAAGAGCTCATAATTTGGAAAAGAAGATTTCTCAATAATTCCCATAAATAATATCTCACATTAGATACAATTGAATTAGTCATAATCAAAAATACATATAATAATAGTTTTTTACAGCCAATATAAGTATAAGGACTATTTTTCAACAATTTTTATACTCAAAATCAAGAAATTAATTTTCTATAGCTAACTATTTTTCAAGAATCACTCACAAATTATACAAATGATATGATAAGGTTGATCATGCCTTTATAAATCACCCACTGTGATATATTATAACTAATGATGTATCTTACATTATATAATATATCCCACTACACATTCAATATCATTTTAAAGACATTATAAAATCTATGCTACATCCATAAGTCATATCTATTTTTACATGAAGAAATCATTTTAAGCCATACAAGTGTTATATAGACAACTAAGCTCAAAAGGATCACCTACAACCATATTATATACCAAATATTGTATAAAAAAATTATCTATAGCCATGTATGGGTGTAAAAATAATTTTCAACCACTAAATGAACTTAAAATGCTTACATAAACCTCTACAACTATTTTCATTCAATATTGATCATATCTATGCCAAAAAATGTTATTATGATTCTTTGGATTCTACAAAGGAGAGATCATACTATTACATATTAAGTATGAAGAGATATGAACTTCTAAATCATGAAATTAAATCCAATGACACTCTCAATGGTGGCAAAAGACATAAGTATGCTAAGCTACATTATTATGAATATCATATATGGATAAATTGGGATGATCCATCCAATTTAAGACATTCAATGAATTCCATGGTAACCCATTCAACATAAGGAATTATTTTTAGTAATTCATGGGAACAAACAATGGTAGATAACACTACTCTAATAGGTTTCACAAAGTGCATCATATAACAACTAACACTATTATTTTTCAAAATTAACATTCTATAATTTAAATATAAAATCAATAAAGCAATATTCAAAGATAATAATAGTTTAAGCAAGCATAGTACAATCCAACCTTAACATAGCTCTACAATAGTGCTAAAACATACTCTTTAGTTATAGTTCACACTATGAATCTATATGATTCAAGAAGAATCTTAAACAAAATCAATAAAATTCCATTTCCTTTATGAATCTAATTTCATTCCATGAAATAACATAAATCAATATTCCATTCACCAATCAACACAATAAGCCATAAAACAATATTTTAATTAATTAAGAATGACTATTATTAATACTACCATACTACAAACCTCAATTAAGTGGGATGAACTACACACCTATAACCAACTAACATAACATTACACTTTACTTTTCATACAATGATAACATTTGGCAAAAATAAGCACTTAAATTTAATAAGTTAACAAAATCATTCAATAACCCAAATTATCTTATGTTAACACATACAATCATTCAAGCATCATCATAATTATATAATATTCATTAAGCTATTACTCTTAGTGTATGCATTATTAATAATCATCCTATGTCTACTAGCACTTGAATGCATATGAAAAGGAGTCCATTATCTTTCACACAAAGATCCAATTATATGCATAGTCAATCTATAACATGAGAGTTAAAAAAATACAACTCATGTATTATAAGAATGTAGGCCAAAAAATGAATGCCAAGCATAATTTGAAAATAGAATATGTTCACAATTAATAGAATATGAAATATTAGTGGGTCTATCTTCCTCATTGCATATTAAATCTAACCTAGATTATTATGCACATTTATAGGCTACTATGCATCTAGAATCATTTCCAAACCATGAAAAGGTCAAACTATAGTCAACAGTTCTTTCTAAGAAGCATTCAAATGATAAGATACATACAACAAAACATTCTTGTGTCACAAAAATGCTAAATGCAACGATACATTTGTATATAAATAACTTGTTACAACTATATAAACTAGTCACTCAACTGATAAGTTAAAACCAACCAAACATTCTTGTGTCACACAAATGATAAATGGAAACCATACATTTGTATATAAATAACTTTTTATAGCTATACCAACTAGTCACTAAAATGATAAGTTACATACAAATAAACATTATTGTGTCACAAAAGTGATAAACTAATGCCATAAATTTGTATGTAAATAAACTTCTAAAGATATTCAAACTAGTATCAAAAATGATAATATATATCCAAGAAAACATTCTTGTGCCACATAAATGATAAACCACATCCATATATTTTTATGTAAATAAATTATTACATCTATACCAAGTAGTCACTCAAATGGTAAGTTATAGCTAATTAAACATCTTACATCATAAAAATGATAAACTATAGCCCAACCACACATTTATATATAGATAACTTGGTACAACTATAAAAACTAGTCACTCAAATGATAAGACACAACCAACTAAACATTCGTGTGTCACAACAATGACACACTATAGCCATACATTTATATGTGAATAACCTGTTACATATATATATATATATATATATATATATATATATATATATATATACATATATATATATATATATATACATATATATATATATATAATAGTTACTCAAATGATAAGCTACAACCAACTAAACATTCTTGTGTCACACAAATGACAAACTAAAGCCATACATTTGTATGTAAATAACTTGATACAACTATACAAACTAGTTAATAGTTGTAGTAAAATCTATGCCTATTAGCAACTTTCAAATTATTTCAAAACTTAATATACATTTATACATGTATAAATAATTAATACTATGTGTAGGTTACTATTTTACAATAAAAATAAAGGATGCAAAAACCATAGAAAAGAGGTCAAAACTCATCTTCACAAAAATCTATTTTACTGGTTATCTTAAAATAATTTGTTCTCACATAACAAAGTGATTATAGCTTGTTTTCAACTAGAAATGAGACAAATGAAGGAAGTGGTTTGACTCACTATTCTTATAGACTTGGAGGTGGATAAATATTCTCACCCAAGGGTCTATAAACATAGGAGTTAAGATTAAAATATGTTCAACTAATATTTTGAGTTGTATATAACAAAATAACCCTGCCTAGTATTTATTCCTTCATTCATATTGTGTTAGTGCTCTAAAAATAAATACATAATTTAAATATCTTCCAAGGATTTCACAAAAGTGATCATCCATGAAAATGACTCACAAAACTAACCATAACTAAATTCCTTTAAACATATTTGAAAGTATCAACTTTAATTGACAAGAAAATCAAAACAATTCACAATTATTTTACCTATACTAGTACAATCACCAATGTATTATGTGATTATCAATGTAACTATACATCCTCTAATTTAATCTAAGTTTTGAATGCATTTTTAACCTAAAATCATACCAAACAACCACCATTAGATGCAAGTGAAATAATCATTGCTATATATAACACAATGCTTTTTATAAATATGCCCTAAGCAACATATCTAATCATTTCCTTCTTTTCACAAGTTACTTGACCATTATTATGGCCAAGGAAGCAATCATGATTATAGTAATTTTGAGAAATTAATAAATATAGTTTTTTTGTCGAGGAAGTAAAAAACCTGAAATAAGTATAATTTAGATTAGATATTTTGTTTTAAGTCCACCAAATATATAATTTAATGATAATAAGGTATTGAACCAAATTGGTTTAATCAATCATAAGACCCTAACACCAATCAGGGAAATTCAACCAATCTCTATGAAGAGTTTTGTTAAACAATTTTTAGTCAACTTTCATCGAGGCATTTTATCAAATAATTCACATTCATCCTCTATCGAGGCATTTTATCAAATAAATTATTACAAATTGATTTAACCTTTTGAGGTTTGACTATGTAGATCCTATGTTAGATTAAAGGGATAAGATGTCTAAATCAATAAAATAATATGCAATAATTAATCACATAATTTTTATGTATTTTGACCTTCTTTGATTTTTTAAAAATAGTAATAAATATGTTTAAATAGAAACTTATTTGTAAAGTGACTACCACAGATGATCTGGGTTCTAAAAATTGGGTTCTATACTATTTTGAGTGTCATCAAGAGTGTCCCAAGATCTATTTGCTTACTAGATAATAGTGCCCCACCTAGACAATAGCACCATACTATTATAATTTCCTTCAATTGGTACTAGTGTCCTCTTTGTAGGATTATTCCTATTTTTGGGGAGTACTTATGCCTATATTTTTGGGTCCTATTCCTACACATACGAAATTTAGAACTCTTTGTTGTGCCTTCAAAACATAATTTAGTGTGTAAATCCTAATCTTAATTTCAATTATGTCATGAAAAATAAATGTGTATTCATTAGTAGGATAGGCTAGACATCCTCAACACCCTGATGTGATGAAATTTGCCTACATACCAATACCCTGAGAAGGGATCAATCCTGATGGAGTTCTCCCAACTAGTGCTTGGTGTAAGTGAATTCTAGAACAAGAGTAGATTTGTATTCCTTGAATGTGCTTGAAATTTAAAATATTTAAAATCTGGGATTAGGGATGTTGTAGATGGTGGTATGGAGAAGTAGGGAAAAATAGGCATCAAATACCTTAATTTTTCTCAACTTATCTTTTGTTTGAATAGGCTTTTGCATCTATTTTCCATCTAGTGGGTATAGGTTAAATAGACTTGTATTTGTAGAGATTTATAGTTTTTGAAAATAATAAAATGTACTTAAGCTAACCTTAGGAGGGAAACACATTTGGAAAAGTATTTGTCTAAGAGAGTCAGGGAAAAGGAAAATAGCACCCAGTTTGGGACACTAGCACCATGTGTTTTTAGTGTCCCAAATATGAACCTAATGTCCACTTGGTATACTAATGGGTAAACTTGGTTGAGATATAGGAAATCTATCCTAAGACTATGTAAAAGTGTGGTAAATGCTATAAGATAGGTCTAAGGATAAGCTACGAATAAGATAACACAAAAAACACTCTTAGCATCTAAATACCACTTTTATGTGATTACATTCCCCCCCATGTTAAAAATGTATCAAAGTGAAATGAATAGTATAAATGAGAAAGAAGCCTACCCATACTTACCTTGAAATTGAAGGCCATGTATCTAAGTCTGAGCATGTGAATCTAAGTTTGTGTATGTGAAACATGATCTAAAGAAATGACCTATAATGAAACATGTAAAAATTAATTCTTACTTAAGAGATGTTTAAAAGAAAGGGACAATGCTGATATAAAGTAACTGAGTAAAGTTGAGTAAAGAGAAAGGGCATGAAAAAATACACCTCATTAGGTACATGAAGCAATACATAAACCTAGTGATAGCCTCTATGTGTGAATGTACATATTGATCATGTAATTAAATAGCTTAGATTGAGATGATAACTTACTCAATCACAATATGGATGATTCAAAAACTCAATCCAATTTTGATTCCATCATTTCCCACCCCTATTCAATGGATATTAATATATGAATATCTTGGATAAGATTATTAATGTGTCTAACCATCTCATGTGGGTAGATCAAGAACTCAATTAGGCCATGACTCCATCATTTCATACTTGTGTGAACTAGATGCATTTGAAACTATATTATGCAAAGTGTTAAAAGTATCTAACTAGGTATAACTAATGGTGTATGTCCACTCTATGGCCACTCGGGTATATTAGGAGGCTTTGGGCCACTTGAGAATGCCAACCATTTTAGATAGAGTAAGGCATGAATTTTATGACAACTTGGAATGTGATAGAAAGTGTATATAATGTAGAGAATGACATGGATATTTCCATTCCATCTGGCCAACCTATGTTTAGATGAATATATGAAACTATGTGTCATACACATGCCCCCAATCTAATATCTAATTATATTGATTATGAGAGAAGCATATAATAACTAAATTTGTGTAACTAAAATGAATTTGGAAGTGATCATTATGTGAATGATGCCCCCAAATATGAGAAATTGGTATGAATCTAAGTTGACATAAATGTGTCCAAGAAAAATCTAAACATAACTATCAAATATGTGACTACATCTATGCAAATATACTTTACCTAGTGTATTAGTCTAGCTAATCTAGATTGCCATGCAGTTAGGGCTACTAGATACTAGCACTCTATAGTGGATAGTATAACCTTATGGCACTCATGTCCCAATATGGGTGCTAATGTATACTTGTTCTAAAATATGGGTGATCTAAATTGTTTTATGAGTGTATTTTTTCCTATGTCTACCTTATGTTTAATTTCTAAAACTAAGCTTGTGTGTTGTAATTTATCTGTGAATAGAAAAGTAGGAGCCTGATATTTGTGACAAATCCATATGAATGGCCCTTATTTTGAGGTTAGTTTTGAAACTTGTGTAATAACTATCCTCAAAATATGTATCTCTTCAAAATGTGATAGCTGAAGCATATATATGATATTCCAATACAATGTAAAAATGTAACATCAAAATGTAAAAGTATCTAAGTATAATTAGGTAATGTAAGATGTATGTTTTAATCTAACATTGTACAAGGGTTTAAATATATATTTAATCAATTTGTATAGAAAAAAATATGAGTAAATACCTGGGGCGATTAGGCATGATGTCTATCATGGTACCCTAGTAGGAAGGGGAGATGCATGAGGTCCTTCATGGCATCTAAAATGGGTGTGTGTGTAATAAGAAAATACAAGTTTCATGAGGCACATAAAATTAAGAAAAGGGGACAAAATAAAAGGGACATGGGAACATGTCACTAAATCTAAGAATGAAGACATACAAGGACATGTTCAAATTTCCACATATCTAAGTAATAATTAATTTGACCTAGAGACACATGGAAGGACATGTTCAAATATCTGTATATAGAAGTATAAAATCACACACAAGGGACATGGGAACATTTCAAAGGAATACAAATAGATAATCATCTTAAATTTAAATAGAAATGGTAAATTCAAATGCCCTTGAAGATGGAAGAAACATATCTAACATAATCAAGTCTAATCTAGGAAAAACTAGAAATGAAAGCATGTATAATTGTGTAGTAAAAATATATGTAAATTATAGGATGTACATATGTTGAGTCTAACTGGTGATAGTCAAAAAAATATGAGAAAGAGTAGAAATTATCAATATCGATATATATCAATGCATAAACTAGAATGTATAATACGTAAAGATATAACCTGGTAGTAATAACTGTGTATGAGATGCCCCTAATTGGGTGAATGTATCAAATGGAAAAACCTAGATCAATGTATATGCCCCTAGTGGGTAGATGATATAAAGTATAGATCAGTATAGTGGACCTAAGTCCTATATTTAACCTATAATTACTTGAAAAGAACAAGTGAAGCATATGTGTATGATAAAATTGACTATACTAACATAGCTAGCAATATGCAATATATAGCAAGTAGTATAAATGTAAACATAACAATATATACAATTTATAAATTTTGTGTTTTATAAATATTTGAATGTTTTTGTATTTTAACATCTTATATTATTTTTGTGTTTTTTGTATATAGTATACTTGCAAGTAAATGAAAAAACTATGAATACGGAGCAAGAGGAAGAAGGAAGTATGTACAAGAGTAAGAACCATACTAACTAATTATTTTCATGGGGGACACACTATTGATGTGAATTGTGTCAAATAGGGGAATTGTGATTATATGTGTTGTGTCAAAGGATAATTATGATCAAATGATATATTATGATGTATAACATATTTTTGAAGATCTCTATGTAGTGGTGTTATGATATTGTAACACTAACTCTGATGCCTTGTGAACTATAGTGGTATTAGGAACCTGTTTAGTAGAAGAATAAGTTGTAGGTGATGTACGTGACATGTGTTAATAACCCCAATAACGCAATAAAACTTATCTTGGCATAAACTAAGTAGAGGAAGATCCCCTATAATTTGTGATGTATTTCTAGCATAGGGGTCTCTCTAGTAATGGTCTTTGTGAGAGAGTATACATATGTGTAGATACCATAAGAGTAGACCTAGACTACACTAATGAATCTTTCAAACACTATGATATATGCATATGAGCTATAATGTATGATATAATTGATATCCATGAAATATATGGTAATGGTGATAGAACTATAATTGGTGTCTGTGCTAGAACTATAGGTGTAAACTTTATTAGAACTACTTATGCAATGGGTAGAGGATACTCATATGTGATAACCTTAATCTTAACCACCTAATTAGATTGTATATACTTTAGTGATATTTTTAATTTAGATGGGTTGTCTCAAATATACTATAACCATGGCCTACCTGATAATATATCGAATACACCTACATTAGGTATGACTAGGAACTGAGTAGCTATGGATGTTGGTCCATCCTATAATGGAAGCACAATCTCACTGATGGAGCTCTAAACATAGGGTAAACTTTATTCATTATTCTTTTTCAATTCATGAATATTTTGGTTTTAAAATTTTCCATTTGGCTATTTTATTAAGTGGTGAATAATTTGGATTCACCTAAATTATCTAGGTGTAAATTAGTTCTCTAGGTCAGATCAATTACTTTTTAAAATAAATTTCATGCATATAAATATAATTTTTGACTCCATCTGAAGTTAGTATGAGCTTATTTACCATTATATTTAATATATAATCATTTAATGACTAAAATTCCAAATCATATTGGTATAATACCATCCATCTATGAGTTTTAAATATAGTCACACACTATCAGACCTTATAAAACAAGTTACATTTCACATATCCATTTTATTTTATGCCTAAACATCATCTATTAAATTTTTCTAGACTTTTGAAACACATATTCATAAATTTTCCAAAAAAAAGCCAAGTTGTTTTCTATATGGGCCACTAAAATTTACCCTATCTGAACATGACCACTGAAACCACTAAATGACCATAATTATGGGGAATATATCCTGCTCTATGTAGCCCAAGTGTTGTAAAAGTGTCATAATTCACATGACTATTATTGACTCTTTATTAACCATAACACTTTGAATAATATGGTGGTCTATTTATGTTCATATGAAGAGCAAGTGTAAATCTATGTCATCATCTACACTCTCGTACTCTAAAAATGTGATAAGTGGTATAGGTGTCATTGTAGTGTGATACATGCCTATAAGGTTATACAGTGAATGTGTCTCCTTTATAACTATGTGATAGGAATATGGTGGTGGATGCACTTGGTATGTATAGTGAACACCTAATGTACCCCCTACCTTATTTGATGTATGCTTTGGGAAAGGATATAAAAATATATTTAGTGCCTTATCCTATGTTTTCTATTATTTTGGTGCCTCTGTGTGTGTGCCTAAATCAATAATATTATCCTCAATTATATTTTTTTCCTATGCTTTATTCTAATTATATTTTTTTCATGTGGCCTGGTGCCCAATGATACTTTTAAAATGCATTTAAATCATAATTCTTTGAAATAGGCTATGTCATATCAACCTATTTAATTAGAGGGAGAGATATGAAATTTTATTCTAATAGTTGTTGTAAAACTCATTCCATTGACTCTAGAATATTAGTGAAGACTCTACACTGAGGAATGGATAAAACCAATCTAGGAGATGTCTTGAAATTTGCATTGATTTTGGCCTTTTGATTAGTTATATTCTTTATGGCCCTTACCTTGTATTGATGTTTGTTTGAACTCTTAATAGCTAATTACGATCCATTTGTGTACTTGAATTTTCCCAATGATAAGAGCTTAACATCTCTTTCCTTAATTATTTAGCACAAATCAATCAAATTAGAAAAAAATTAGAATAAGATAATTTTGTGTAGTTTTGGTAAGAGACTTCATTTAAATATTTCATGAAGCTCTCTATTTGTCATGGGCTGGTTAATTTGGCTAATATTATCTTGTATTACAAGACATAATCTATGATAGGCTCATTCAACTTTTTATTTAACTATGACACTTGTGCATATGATATCTTATCACTGATGTTGATATGGAAGTGTTCTAGGAACATGTCTACTAAAGAATTGAATTATGTGATAGATCGATTTCATAATTCTGAAAACCATTTTAAGGCATAATCCTTAAGATTTCATGGAAATAACTTTGTATGAAGTGAAACAATGGACACATAGTCCAAGCATGTTGCATGAAAGGCTCTAAGGTGATGATATGGAACACCCTTGCCATCATATAATGTAAGCTTGGTTGTCATGAAAATGGATGGAAATTTAGTTGCCTCTATGTGATGTGCCAAAAGTGTATGCAAGAAAATTTTGGATTTTAAAGCATGTGATGGTCTAGTGGCTCCATTTATGAGATGTAACACCTTATAATATAGAGTATGAAACTCATGCATAAGGGATTATTCATCTAGAGTGGAATAACTAGCCATACGTGGTGTAGCTATCACTGATAGTTTAATAATAATAATCTTATGTTGTGTTATCTACATTGGTTGAGTTGGCCTCACTAGAGGTGCAATAACATTATTAACTAGAGGGGTTAAAGATTGACCATTATTTATCTTTTGGAGTTATTCTTGCATAATGATTATGAAATCATCTTGTATATCAGTATTGATCCATAAACTCCACTGATAAACTCTAAGTGAAATTTTTAAAAGTATAGATTTTGAATTCCTCAACTTTTTTAATGTTGGAGTATTTAGAAAACTGATTAAAATTTGATCCAAGAATCAGTTTCAAAATTGAAATACAGGTGAATTGAAAGTTCACATCATTTATCCTTTGAAACTATCAAATTTTTCTAAGTTCCCAATTTACTCAATTTTCCATAAATGATCAAGTGATTAAATTTTGCATTCTTGATTAAAATCTGAATTATAATCTAAATAAAAATTGAAATTGAAATGCAAAAATGAATCCAAAGATCAAAACATAGAAATTGTTTACGGGGTTTAGAATTCCTACGTCCCTAGGTTCGTATCAAATCGATCCATTAATTATTACTAAAATTCCAAGCCAAAATAATACTTATAAACAACAAAAGATCATATCTCTCTATAAAAATAGTGTTTCAGACTTTTGAAAGACCTTGGCTGACTCAACACATCCTTCACCTTCCTGAATCACACGCAGAGGCTTCTCTAAATCAAAATTGGAAACTTCTATAGCTCAAAATAGCATCACCAATTCTCAAAAATGGGAAAATTAATATATTTCATAGATAATATTGGAATTATAAACAACTTTGTAGTTTACTCTGAGCTCTGATTCAGCCTCTAAGGGCTCCAAAATGACCAAATACTGTAATCGGGTCTATAATTTCCAACACATAGTCAGCTTCTTATGTCTATTCAAGTAGAATTTAGCCCCTTTTATAACACTTTGACCTCTGTGGCTGAATTGGTCAAGGCATTAACCTTTTAGGTGGTAGGTCAAGAGTTCAAAACTGCCTCCCACCTTTCTAGGTGCTTGGGAAGAGTAAAAAGGTCAGCCTTCTTCCTTTCTAGGGGCTTAACATGAGATTTTAAATGTTTTCCCTCCTTTTTTGGTGACTTTGACATGTATTTGTCCCACATGCATTATGAATTACTATTTTCCATGCTTAAAATAGTAAATTTCATTAACATTTCAAATGCCAAGACTTAGGTGCCAACTTAGGCCACTGATTTGACTTGGTCCATGCATGGTTGGTGGGATGACGTGGTGGGTGACGTGGCAGTTTCTTTGGCACCTTGTTTCAAAGTTTGAAATTTTCAAATAACATGTGAATAAAAATAACAAACCAAAATTTTTTTGCACCTAATTATTTTTCCATGTGTTAAATGTCTATTGGTCCACTTGGCATGTTTTCAATAGTGCCATGTCACTTTCAACACCCCCTATCGCAAGATTTCTTCAACTAGTCATATCTTGAGCATCCAGACTCCATTTTGTAAACCGAGAAAAGTGACAAAAAGATCTCGATGAGATAAAAAGTTTCCAACCACTAAAACTTTGAATTGAAACCATTATCATGACCCAATTTCTGATCACACCTCCCTAATGGAGGGCTTTTAGTCTCCAAAAGTCTAATATCCCTTAAAATTGCAAATTGGTCTACTATATCCATGAAAATAGAACCCTATTATATAAAGAGATATAAATAATTGAATTAAAATGATTCATAATCAAAATAAAAAAATGCCTAATCCAAAGTCATGGGTAAGTGAATCTGCAACTTCTAAAGTGATTACAACATATCAAACTGGTTGCCCAAATGTCACATCCTGTAAAGCGGTGAATTGCCAAAAACTGAAACAACTCCCAATGTAATTGCAAGACAAGTTTATAATGCCAAAAACATATAATAAATTTTATGGACATGCTGCAATACAATGGCCTAATATGGGACTTATATGCTAAGCAAATGTAAACAACTAAAAGTGTATGCTGCCTAACATCTAAACATGCCCAAAGGGTCTTAAAAAATGCATCTAAACATCACTGTGCCATAATAGATACATTCAAAATAGTAGTATAACTATTAAATGATGTAAGGAAACAACTCACAACATCACTCTGCTATATTCCCAACTATTTCAAATGAATTAATGTTTTATCCATTATTAGACTACTCATACAGTATATTCTGGAGATCAAAAACTTAGAGTTATCAAAAAGTGAGAATTGAAAAACTTCATATGGTAAACCTATCTTTAAGTGTTCCCACCAACTCTAATCTACATCTATCAAAGCTTGTTCATTCCCTTAGGTGAATTCTTAACCATGCTTTTCAAAAAGAATGTAGTGATAATCCACTTAACCAATTCTTTCTTCCTAGTGAAATTGATTGTCTCTATGGATTCATTATCAATTGCATATTGTTGGCTTAACCTCTTTAATGGATTTTCACTTGTAGGATTTACCTTATCTTGGGTTGTTATTTCAACTACATTATGGATTGAATTAGCTTCATTAACCTTAGTGAGAGGTTTGTAAATCATCTTAGTTTTAACATTACTTAATTGTGAAGATGAATGAAGCTTAAACATCTATCAATCCTATGTCCACTCACTTTACAATGAGTACAAACATCCTTCTTAGGTGAGGGTCCCCTTTTGCAAATTCCCAACTTAACATGAGAATGGTCTTTAAAACATGCAATTTTTTAAACAAAGCTTTTCATTTCCAACAAGTCTTAGCACTATGGTTATTCATCCAACAAAAAGTGCATGGAAATGATTGAATTATCTTCTGTACATTATATCTAAACTTCTTAAAAGTATCAATTAGATCAAAAGATTTAGTGTGAGAATCTAGAGGTGGAATCTCAATACCTCTTTTACCTTTACCCTTTTGAACTAGTGGCCTAGAACATTCGCTATTAAAAGCTCGTCTTCCTTTAGCCATGGAAAAACATTCTCCATCATCCACTTGCACACTAGTATAACCCAAACCTACATGAAGAGGTCTATACTCAACCTAAATTAGGTTAGATATACCTTGGCTATCTCTACCAAGTCCTCCTCTATTATAACCCATTTTAAACAACAATTTAGATCCTATGCCCTTGGTGTATTTTTTGAAATCACCAAAAACAATGTTAATAGAATCTGAATCTGAAATGGTAGAAGAAGATGAAGATTCCTATGGTGAAAAACATACGGTGCACTTAGTCATAGTTTCTACATCTAAAGTAGAAGGCTTTACCTTTTCACACTCACCACATTACAATCTAATCAAGAGCTCATCCTTGGATTCAAGCTCTAATTTTAAATTTGCCACTTGTAATTCAAGAGTAAATTTATGGCATCTCAAGATTGTGTTTTCATCTTTGATGACCTTAATCTATGACAACTTGCCCATGGTTTCTTGAAAACAAATTATTTCACACTACACACTGCAATATAATTAATTTGCAAACCAATAATCCAACTATTCTAGAAGCAACTGTCAATACATAACTAGAAGCAAACCCTGCATTCTAACTGCTCTAATACCAACTTGATCTGTAAACTCCACTGATAAACTCTAAGTGAAATTTTTAAAAGTACAGATTTTGAATTTCTCAACTTTTTTAGCATTGGAGTATTTAGAAAACTGATTAATATTTGATTCAAGAATCATGTTTCAAAACTGAAATACAGGTGAATTGAAAGTTCACATCATTTATCTTTTGAAACTATCAGATTTTTCTAAGTTCCCAATTTACTCAATTTTTCATAAATGATCAAATAATTAAATTTTGCATTCCTGATTAAAATCTGAATAATAATTGAAATTGAAATGCAAAAATGAATCTAAAGATCAAAACACAATTTTTTTTTATGGGGTTCAGAAGTCCTACATCCCTGGGTTCGTATCAAACCGATCCATTAATTGTTGCTAAAATTTCAAGCCAAAATAATACTTATAAAAAACAAAAGATAATATCTCTCTATAAAAATAGTGTTTCATATCTTTGAAAGACCTTGGCTGACTCAACACGTCCTTCACCTTCCTAAATCACATGCAGAGGCTTCTCTGAATCAAAATTGGCAACTTATATAGCTCAATATGGCATCACCAATTCTCCAAAATGGGAAAATTAAAATATTACATAGATGATATCATAATTCTAAACAACTTTGTAGTTTACTCTGAGCTCTGATTCAGCCTCTAAGGGCTCCAAAATGCCAAATACTATAATTGAGTCTATAATTTCCAACACATAGTTGGCTTCATGTGTCTATTCAAGTAGAATTTAGTCCCTTTTACAACACTTGAACCTCTGTGGCTGAATTGGTCAAGGTATTAACCTTTTAGGTGGTAGGTCAGGAGTTCAAAACTACCTCCCACCTTTCTAGGCACTTGGGAAGAGTGAAAAAGTCAGCCTTCCTCCTTTCTAAGCGCTTAGCATGAGATTTTAAATGTTTTCCCTCCTTTTTTGGTGCCTTTGACATGTCTTTATCCCACATGAATTGGGAATTACTATTTTCCATGCTTAAAATATTCAATTTCATTAACATTTCAAATTCCAAGACCTAGGCGCCAACTTAGGCCACTGATTTGACTTGGTCCATACATGGTTGGTGGGATGACGTGGCGGGTGATGTGGCAGTTTCTTTGGCACCTTGTTTCAAAGTCTGAAAATTTCAAATAACATATGAATAAAAACAAAAAACCAAAATTTTTTTACACCTAAAAATTTTCCACATGTCAAATAGATATTGGTCCACTTGGCATGTTTTCAATAGTGCCACGTCACTTTCGACACCCCTTATTGCAAGATTTCTTCAACTAGCCATATCTTGAGCATCTGGACTCCATTTTACAAATTGCAAAAAGTGATAAAAAGCTCCTGATGAGCTCTACAATATGCCACCACTAAAACTCTGAATTAGAACCATTATTAGAACCCAATTTCTGATCAGGTATGTTTAGAAATAAAGTCTCATAACTATTTATTATTGCTTTCATCAAATCTATTGTTAAATTCTACCATTGTTTTGAAGTTTGGAAAATAATTTTTGTATATTTTAAATATTTTAAGAATAGTAATCTATGGAAGACTAAAAAAATTAAAATAGTATTTCAAAACTAATGTTTTTTGAATTAAAATATGATTATAGATATAAAAGGATACAAACCCTAAGAGCATATAGGGTTATGAATTTTTGAATTTAGGGTTTATTTTAAATAATTTAAATTATATATAAAATAAATTAAAACCCTTACATGAAATTCATTTAATTTCTCTAGGTTGTCTATAAAAATTATAACATCAAAAGTATGCAACCCTAAATTATTACATAAAAAATAGATTAATGCAAGCTAAGGTCTGAAGCAATATTCAAAGTAATATGAATTCACCAAATGATTTATTCTTTTAGGGTTTTATTATGTAAATATTATTTTACATTAAAGGGATGATATGTATAAATTAGTTAAATAATATGAAATAATTAAGTGCTAATTTTTTTATGTATTTTTAAACTCTTTGATGTTATAAAAAATAGATACTTATGTAGAAAGTCACTGTCATGGATGATCTAGGTTCTAGATAATTTTGAGTGTCATCAATAGGGTCTCAAGATCATTTTTCTCACTAGATAGTAGTGCCCCACTTAAATATTAGTTACATATTATTATAGTGCCCACAAAGTGGCACTAGTTTCCTCTTTGTGGGATTGTTCTTATTTTATGGGAATACCCACTTCTTTTTTTCTAGGTCATGTTCCTATACACATGAAATATAGAACTCTATGTTGTGCCTAAAAAACTTGATTTGGTGTGCAAACCCTAATCATCCTTGCAAGTATGGAATGAGAAATAAATGTATGTTAATTATTATGATAGGTGGGGCATCCTCAACACCCCATTATTAAGATATTTTCCTACATACCAATACTATGAGGGATCAATACTGATCTCCCACCTAGTGGTTGGTGATAGTACAAGTAAATGATAGAGTGAGAGTGGACTTGGAAGACTTGAATGTTCTTTTTAAATCTTTGAAATATGGGCTTAGGGTTATTTTAGATGGTAGTATGAATAAGTAGGGTAGAATATGGATCAAATACCTTAATTCTACTCAACTTTTCTTTTATTTAAATAGGCTTTTGAAACTATTTTCCATCTATTAAATATAGGTAAAATAGAATTATATTTATAGAGATCTATAGCTTGTGTAAATAATAAAATGTACTTAAGCTAACTTTAGCAGGGGAACACTTTTGTAAAAGTATATTTTTGGGAGAGTTAGGGAGAAGTACAATTTTACCTATTTGGGGGCACTAGTGCCATGTGGTTTTACTATCCCAAATGTGGTTCTAATGTCTACCTAGTAGACTATTGAACAAACTAGGTCAGGATTTGGTAAATTTGTCCTAAGATTGTGTTTGATTCGAATGTAGATGTATGTTATTTACATAATTGCTAAAAAAGTGTGGCAAAGGCTCTAAGATAAGTCTAAAGTTAATCTAGGAATAGGCTAACTCAAACAACACTCTTAGCATCCAAATACCTCTTTTAGGTGATTACACCAACCTCCATTGAGGCATTTTGTCAAAAAATTCAAATTCTATTAATAAAATAAGAAATTGATTATCTATGTAAGCAATTGGCCAAACAAATCTACCTTATGAATAACATAAAATATATCTCAAATAATATATATTTTTTAAAATTAACATTAAACTAGTAGGTTCGATACTCAAGTATGAGTAATGAGCATACAACTATTTTCCTATATCCATTCACAACGTTTTTGAATTTTTCAACACAAATTTCCTTATGTATAATAAGCTAATCTAATGGATCCATAACCACGAAGCAAAGAAAATGCATATAGTAGGGTTATGCCCTTAATTTATTCTCATAAATTTATTCATGTATCTTATGCCAAATAATATTTTCTTGCACATACCCTACTAACCTAGCCATGGCATAGGCTTTTGGATATGCACACAATATCTTTTTTCAATAATATAAAATGATAAATTGGATGACTTAAGCATGCCTAATGGCACCCAATCCATAGGTATTCTTACTTGCTTACACAAACCTTTGAGGCTACTCTTTCACTAATTCCCAATCATCCATAGCCTTCTAAACATAACACTAATATACCCAGATAGCTTTTCTAGGCCCAGATCCATCTCCCTAAGTCTCATTACCTTAGGATAATAGTACCCAACTTGTATAGGAGCATTGAAACCTAGGGTGTCCTAATTTTGCCATTATTGTCGAAGTGTAAAATTGCCCCTTATTATCAGATTCTTTTAGATCCCTATCCTTTTTATTATCAGCCTAACTTGAATTAATTTAACCCATGATCATTAATTACCCTATAAAATGCCATTTAAAGTCCATTTAGAAGGGTTGTCACTCATTCATATCAAAGAATCAAGAATACAAGCAAGTGCACTCAAACACTCTTCCCTATTCTCTACATACAGCCTTTCAAGATCATTTCAAGATTATTAATTCCTTTGAATAAATCCCTAGCTATCTAAAGTACATCCAGTTTTTCATCTATTTTAATTTATCATACACAATTGCACCAATCACTTAAATGGGAGAGCTACATTAGCGTGAGCCCTCATTGGAGTACTGGTATGTAGGTAATGTACCAACACACAGGGTGTGAAGTACATCTAGAGTATCCTTTCCATACTAACCCCTTATGTATCTTTTCCAAGTTTACATTTAAGGTTAATTACAAAGAGATCTTAGGGATTTGAATATTTAAAACATATGCACAATGAGCTCTTTAAGCTTTTAAGCTTTGATATTTCACTAATAGTGTAACACATAGAATGAGAAAAAATTAAAGCACATAGATAATAGTGTTACAAAAGGACAACATCATTAGAGAGTAGGGCATCCCACTTTTGGTGCTCTTATATAATCAAAAATGAACCTCAAGATCTAGTTTTTTATAGTTTCGTAGTCCTACTCCTCTAGTATTAGACCCTATCTCAATTCGGATCATTCAAAATATGCTAAGTTAGATTTCTCTTATTTATTACTATATTTATAAAAGGAAAAAATACAAATTTATTTGGAAAAATTAGTAGCTTAATTCTTGAATATTATTTCTTGATTTACTTTACTCAGACCTATTTCTTTAACTATGATAAAACACCATTATTCTAAAAATAATAAAATATTTGGTGAACTCAACTTACTTTGAATTTTGCACAAAACCCTAGGGATAATTATTTATAATTTTTTTCCATAATTAAATTATTTTTACCACATTTAAAAATTATAAATCTATAAATTATTTATAAAAATATCACATATTTTATTAAAACCCTAGTTTGCACATACTAGGTACTTCTTGCATACATACACATTCTAAACACTAGGAAAAATATACTGGTAATTTTAGAAATATTTTGTAATTTCCTAAAAAAATTCAAGAAAAATTATACCAATTGTATTTGAATTTTTTAGTACATTAATTTAAAAAATAATCATTAAAAACCCCTAGTTCCATCAACTAGTTCCCAATTATTTTCCAATACTTTTCCAGTCATTTTTTGAATTTTTAGTTGCATATCAAACTCAAAAAATCAATTTTAAATTCAAAAATTTATATTATTTTGAATGAAGATTTTTTAAAAATCCTTAGTTGCATATAATATCACCTAATTTCTTCTTGAGGTATTACCTTACATGTTTGAGATCTTCATCTCCTTTTTGTGCAAATTATAATCAACTATTTTTAGGAATTTGCATTTATTATATTAAATTATTTCCTTTTATATTACATTACCTATTAAAACTTATTTTAGAACATTAAAAAACATTATAAATTGTTTTCTTAATTTCACAATGGCCCAATATACTAGTTTTGATGAAACTCATAAAACATAACTTCAAGAAATCTTAACAAAACATCTAGATATACAAGATGACATGCTTAGAATTATACATGAGGAACAACAAAAAGTGAACAATTTTCAATATTCTCAAACCATAGAGCCATCAATTGCAAATGATAGTATAGGGGCAACTACGTCTCAACAACCCCCTAAATCAACCCAACCTTGTTTTATGCCACAAGTTACAGCTAGTACATCCCTATCTCCTGATGTGGTAGCCTTTGTGTAAGAGATAAGAACTCTTAAATCCCAAGTGAAACATCTTCAATAAGGTACCACTAGACCCACACATGCTTTGGATTCATTTGCTCTTTTGCATACACCATTAGCATGTCATATTACTTCTACACCCTTACCACAAGGTTTTGTTCAACCCAATCTTACACTTTATGATGGCAAGGGTGATCTAGATCAAATATTTTAACAATTGAAATAGTAGCATTTAGATCACCTAATTTATAATATAGAGGTCAAACTAGTCAAAATAGAGAAAAAAATAGTGACAGTTCTAAATCAATAACAAGTTTTATCATATGTTAATAGCACTAAAAATGTATTTTAGCACCAAAAATAAGCACGTCCTCATTATGGCACTCCTATCTAGGTATAAAAGCACACAAATTTTCTATAAATTTGTAAAAAGTGTAGTTTAGATACAATTTTTGCACATCCAAATTAGTTAGAATCAGTAATTTAGTATAGTTTTCTTAGAGAATCTAGATATAGGGAGTTATAATTCATGACATGATGGTTTTACCTTTTAATTTTAGATTAAGCAGTTGACATAAATTTTAGATTAGAATCCATGTTCTAGACATCAGTGATTGGGGGCAATGTGCACAACATATTGGTATTCTTTTGTTTTTGAGTTTAGTTATCATCCTGGCATTCTCAACAGTTATGTTCCTTACTCCATTTGTAGGTGGTTGTCATCACTTAAAAATTGAACTTTCATGCAAGTTTAAATTTTTAAGTACTTGAGCTCCTAAGTTGGCTTTCACATAAGCCTATTATATTAGTTTTAGAGTGGCTTTCATACAATCCTAACCTCCATCTTTTAGAATGGCTAAGAGTGGTCTGATTTCTAAAATACATTCATCTATCCATGCCATATTGTCATATTTATATAACATCTATGGGATCCATAAGCCATCTCATATAACATATATTTTATAATGTTATCACTTCATATCTTTACTTCATGGGGTAATGATGGAGCTAAAGGGCTAGCATTTATATTCTTGAACCACCTATTTAGAGGAATTAGACACATAGTCTAGACATCAATTCACACATGCATGATTCATTAACTTCACTTAGTTGGTAATTATGGAGACAAAGGGCTAGCCTTTGAATTTTTGATCCACCTTTTAGGGAATTGAGCACTTAACATCATTCATGATATTAATCTATATTCAACATATACCCAACATCATCCAACATAATTGAGCATCACAATAGGTTTTTTAGTGGTTCACATAACTAGTGAGGTGTATTCATTCCTTTCTCTTCCTTTTACTTATATTTTATACATCCTTATTTTAGATATAGTGTATCTAGTAAGAATTGATCTAATTTTATGTTTTCATGACAGATTCACACTTCACAATGTGCTCTCTCTATGCACATCTAACATCACATAGCTTCATGAGATTATCCCTTACACATAAGTTTAGGTATGATTTTTACTTTATTTTATCTTAGTGTTTCACTTTTTTACATCATTTTAATAAAGGGAGGGGGGGGAATTTAGTCATATAAAATGTGAAATTTATGACTTAAGCATAGTTAATGACACCCAATCCATAGGTCTTCTTACTTACTTACATAACCCTTCTAGGTTATGCTTTCACTAATTCCTAATCATCCACAACCTTTTAGACTTAACCCTAATATACCCAATTAAATATTTTAGGCCTTTATCCATCCCCCTAGGTTTTATTCCCTTAGGACAATAATACCCAATTTGGACAAGAGAATTAAAACCTAGGGTGTCCTAATTTTGGCATTATTGTCCAAGTGCAAAATTACCCCTGATGATCAAATTATTTCAGATCCTTATCCTTTTCATTTTCAACTTAACATGAATTCATTTAACCCATGATCATTAATTCCACTATAAAATTCCATTCAAAGTCCATTTAAGGGTTGACACTCATTCATAGGAAAAAAGTAAGAATACAAGCAAGTACACTCAATCACTCTTCCCTATTCTCTGCATACAACCTTCCAAGACCATTTTAAGCTCATTTAATCCTTTACATTAGCCCCTAGCTATTCCATGCATATCAATTTTCTCATATAGTTAAATTTATCATACATAATTGTACCAAGCACTTCAATGGGAGAACTACATTAGCTTAATCCCTCCTTAGAGTATTAGTATATAGGACACATTCACACATACAATATGTGAAGTGTGTCTAGTGTATCCTTTACACACTAACCCCTTATCTATCTTTTCCAAGTTTCTATTCAATTTCAATTACAAATATCTCCTAGGATTTGAATATTTAAAATAGACATACAACAAGCTCTGGAACCTTCTAGGCTTTGATATTTCACTAACAGGGTAACATAAGCTTGTCAAACAAAACCTATAAAGCTTAGACCACTTGGAAAATAGAATAAAAAAAGGACTATAGCACTAGACAATAGGATGTCCCACTTTTGTTTCTCCTATCTAATCTTGAAACAAACCTTAAGATCTAATTTTTGATAGTTTCCTTCTCCTACTCCTCTAGTATCAGGCCCTATCTTAGTTTGGATCATTTAGAATAAGCTAAGTTAGATCTCTCTTATTTATTACTATATTTAGAAAAGGTAAAAATACAAATCCATTTACACAAACTAGTAGTTTAATTCCTGCATATTATGTATTTATTTACTTTACTTAGACCTATTTATTTAACTAGGAATAAAACCCCATTATCTTGAAAAAAATAAAACACATACAATATATTTATTTATTTTAAACCAAGAATTTTAAATAGAGAAGAATATACATGCATGTATTAATATCTCCTTAGCACGTTCTCCCTTTACCCAAACTATACCTTATTTCCATTACTAATGTTTTTCCCTTTTGATTTACCCAATTGCACTCTTTGATTTAACCATATTTGGAAATGGTGAGCTACCTAAGATCTTTTATATGCTTTTCAATAAACCCTAGTGTGCCATAACTAATCCTTCCTTTCTACCACTAGTTCACTATTGGATTCCCCTTTCTCCTCAACTACCACCATGTCTAAAACATGTAATCTCAAACTGTAAATCATCTTAGAAATGAAAAGACACAATGATGGTATTTTCCATAAATTAAATGGTTTTAATCATCTTTTCCTGTAACACACTTTTAATCTTTTACTAAGAAAATAATAATATTTGCATAACCTATAACCTTATTAATATTAACAACTTTATAACATAAAAATATGAGGGATTATAGTAAAAAAAATGCATAACATCCAAATTAAATGGTCCTTAATATTAAAACTTAATTACATTAATAAAACATTAAAATATAACAAGTTACTTCACTCCTATACAAGGATAATAAGCATGACCATACCCTCTATCCTAAACATTGTAAGCCAACATAAAGCAAAAGGTTTTACACATAATTAATAATTTTAATACAAAACATTAGTTATATCTTTAAATGATTTTATAAAAAATTCCAAGTTTACTATTGATCATGTATTACTCTTTGAACTTGGGATTTAAAAATTTGGATGCATCCATACCATTTAACTTCCTATAAATAACAAACCAATAAGTTTCATATCTATCAAGCTCATTTAATTTTTTTATATATCCTTAGTTATTACCCTTAATTTTCAAGGCTTGAATATTTTTTATTTAAAATTGGTTATCTAAAACATTAAGCATTATACTTATCAACATGTTTCATTTTGCATATCCATTTACTCAACCTAATTATGATGTTCACAAAATGATTAATCTACTACAATAGTTTTTAATTATGGATAATTATACATTAATATAAAAACTATGGCTCACAAAGAGATAGATACCATAGGAGTATACAATAGTACATAATGTTAATTTTATATTAAAATTTTAATTATTATTTTAACCTTAAATACAACAATGTACAACTTAACATAAAGAATAATAAATGCAACCACCTACTGTAAATATGTATATTAAATGCTCTTTTATGTTGTATCCTTAGCTACCTTTATAAAATCATAAAATGGTTTATATTTTCATAAATAAAATAATATCACTATTGGATCAACTCAATACTATTGAATATTAGAACAATACATTCAACTACTAGTGATTAATAGAAAAAATCAATTATTTTATTGGTTCAATAAGAGATCAACTCTGAAATAGCCATTAGTATGTAAATATTTTTAATTTTGATAAGTTATTATTGATGAAAGAGTCATCACCTAGATAGTTCCTCTGACTTCATCTCTCCATTGGGAGTGATTAACCACACATTTCTCCACTAAGAGTGATTCTTCCATTCTCAAAAGGTTATATGTGGATATAAGAATAGTGTGTTGTAAATTCACTATCACATGAAGTAGTCAAAAAAAACATGGAATACATCCTCTATCTAGTATTACATCACATACATGTATGTCAACTATAAGGTATAGTGTATATACAATATATACTACTATAACATTACTTTTACTAAGGTTTTCATCATAGTTATCAACTACCTACTAAGTTTAGTCTATACACACCCATACTCATTACTAAATCAATCATCCTATACGTTAACTAATAATTAATAATTAATGTAAAGTCATCCTACCTTTATTTACTCATTATATCATAACATGGAGGATGACTCATGAAACAATAATGCAAAATGAAGTAGCTATACATAAGAATACATCATTTTTAAAAAATACATAAAATACTCAATGTAGGTCCTCAATAATGGATATAGGATCACAATAAATTAAAATAAAAAAATACGTCAAGCAACTTATCTAAGAGCTCCAAACATATGCCATAAAATTTCTTTCAAGTTTACACAACTTATGCATTAAGGAATTGTAAGTTGTTATAAGTATGTCTTACTAAAAATTTTAGTTATAATATATCATTAAAGTCATATAGATATTAACCACATTAGTATAGTTACTTACAAGGGTATCAATCATCTGAAATAGAGATATTGACCCAAATACATTTGAATGTTCCAATAGATCTAACACACTAGTTCACAAATATAACTCAATATGCATAGTCACAAAATCATAAGAAAATAAAATGATCTATACTTGTTTATAATAGAGTGCATTTACATAAATTATAATTTAGACATAAATGATCAATTCATATTTCCAAGATCACACATATTCTTACAAAAAAGGAGCCAAAGGTCCTTTGTCACAAGCATAGCCAAAATGAAACTAACCCTCATGTGTCACTAGTTCATCCCATAAGGTGAATACAATAGCCACTATCTCACATGAATGTGGATAGATGGAACTCCCATGAGGTTCTTGGTATTTTCCACATAATTTACTCTTTTGGACTAAAAATGTTTCAATTTTTAATTTCATTAAATTGTAACCTCAAAATATGTTTTCACCATCACTATCTACCATAGACTCATGAATGAGAACATTAGGACAAGTGTTAGAACCTTTTATTTGATACCACATGTTAAAATAATATAGTTGGCTACAAAAAATATATAATGTGTGTGTGTGTGTGTGTGTGTGTGTGTGTGTGTGTGTGTGTGTGTGTGTGTGTGTGTGTGTGTGTGTGTGTGTGTGTGTGTGTGTGTGTGTGTGTGTGTGTGTGTGTGTGTGTGTGTGTGTGTGTGTGTGTGTGTGTGTGTGTGTGTGTGTGTGTGTGTGTGTGTGTGTGTGTGTGTGTGTTACTATGGCAAGAAGATATTGACCAAACACACTTACTCCATTTAACTTGTATCTGATCATTAAGTACAAAGTTGTCCTCAACTTGAACAGCAAGACCAATTACTTCATAACTAGTCAATAGAGGCAATAAGTTTCTCCCAATTTTCAAAGTAAAAGCATTCATTAAATGAGACATGATGAACAATATTTTTCTTAACTAAATAATGTAACTCATGAGAGAGATAGGAAAGTATTTAACCACATATAACTTATTATTCAAGAATTCATAATTTGGAAAATAAGATTTCTCAATAATTCTAATAAGTAATAAAAATATATCTTACATTAGGTACAATTGAAGTAGTCATAGCCAAAAATACATATAATAATAGTTTTATACAAATATTATAAGTATAAATAATATTTTTTAGGTAGTTTAATAGTTAAAATCAAGAAAGTAATTTTCTATAGCTAACTTTATTTAAATAATCATTCATAAATCATACAAATGATATGTTAAGGTTGATTATGCCTTCATAAATTGGCCATTATGATATATTATAACTAATTATGTATCTTAAATGATATAATACATCTGACTACACATTTAAGATCATTTTTATGTCATAAGAAAAGGTATGCTTTAGGCATAAGTCATATCAATATTTACATAAAAAGATCATTTTCAGCCATCCAAATGTTATACATCTAACTAATTCCAAAATTATCACCTACAACAAAGCCAAATATTGTATAAAACAGTTATATATAGCCATGTATGGGTGTACAGATCATTTTTCAACTAGTCAATGAACTTAAAATGGTTGAAAAATCTTCTATAACTATATTTATTCAATATTGATCCTTTTTATCCCTAAAATGTTTATTACAATGCTTTTCATTCTATAAAGGATAGCTTAGACTATTACATCTTAAGTACCAAGAGATACAAACTTTTTAAGCATATAATCCAATCCAGTGACACTCTCAATTATGTAAAAAGAGACAAATATTTTAGGAAACATTATTAAAAACATATTTTAGGGCTACTTTAGGGTGAACCATCCACTTGACAACATTAAAATATATCCATGGTAACCTAGTCAATAGGATAAATCAGCTATAATAATTCATGAGAATAAGTAGGGATAGATAACTCTACACTAATATGTTGTAAAACGTGTGTTAGCTAACAAATAGTAGTGTTATTTCTAAGAATTAACATTCTAAAATTTAAATATAAAATCAATATATCAAGTTCCAAAGATAATTTAACTAAACATAGTATAATCCAACCTGAACATGGCTCTATAGTAATACTAAAACATATAGTCTAATTACATCACCTTATGAAGCCATATGATTTAGGAGGGATCTTAAACAATATCAATAAACTTTCATTTATTTTATGAATCTAACTTTATTCCAAGAAATGACATAAATCAATATCCCATTCACCGATCAACACAATAAGACATACAATAATATTACAATTATTTTGGATTGATTATTGTTAATACTACCATGCCACCAATCTCAATTAGGTGGGGTAGACCACACACTTATATCCAAGTAAGATAGCATTCCAGTTGACTTTTAAGACAAAGATAACATTCACCAAAAATAAAAAACTCAACTTTAATAAGTTAACAAAAACATTCAATTACCTAACTTGTCTTGTTTTACTACATACAAGCATTCAAGTGCCATCATGATTATATAATATGTATTAGGTTATTATTCTCACTAGATGAATTATTAATAGTCATAATATGCCTAATATCACTCGAATATATAATAAAAAGAGTTCATTCTCTTTCATACAAATATCCAATTGTATTCATAGTCAATCTATAACATGAGAGTAAAAAAATCCAACTCGTGTATTATAATAATGTAGGCCAAAATGAGAATATAAAGTAAAATTAAAAAAAAACATGTTCACAATCAATATAATATGAAATATTAGTGGGTTCATATTCCTCACTGCATATTAAATCTACCCTATATTTTTATGCACATTTATTCAAACTATAGTCAACAATGCTTTCCAAGAATCATTCAAGTTGATAATCTATAATCATCTAAACATTATTATGTCACACAAATGATAAACTACATCCATACATTTGTATGTAAATAAATTGATATAGCTATATAAATTAGTCACTCAAATGATAAGCTAAAACCAACTAAACATTATTATGTCACACAAATGATAAAGTAAAACCATATATTTGTACTTAAGGAACTTGTTATAGCTATACCAACTAGTCACTCAAATGATAAGATATAACCAACTAAACATTCTTATGTCACACAAATGATAAACTACATCCATACATTTATATGTAAAGAACTGGATACATCTATACAAACTAGTTGCCCAAATGGTAAGCTACAAGCAATTAAACATTCTTGTGTCACATAAATGATAAACTATAGCCATATATTTGTATGTAAATAACTTATTAAAGATACACCAAATAGTTACTCAAATGATAATTTGCAACCAACTAAACAATCTTGTGTCACAAAAAAGATAAACTACATCCATACATTTGTATGTAAATAACTTTCCACAACCATATAAACTAGTCACTCAAATGATAATCTATAGCCAACTAAAGATTATTGTGTCACATAAATGATAAACTATAGCCATACATTTGCATGTAAAGAACTTAATACAACTAAACAAACTAGTTACTCAAATGATAAGATACATCCAACTAAACATTCCTATATCACACAAATGATAAACTAAAACCATATATTTGTATGTAAATAACTTGCTACAACTATTCAAACTATTTAACATTTGTAGGAAAATCTATGCCTATTAATAACTTTAAAATTCTATCAAATAAATTGTATATCTATACATGTATAAATAAATTTTTTAATAAAAATAAAGGACTCTAAAACCATATAATAGAGGTTAAAACACAACTTCACAAAAATCTATTTTCCTAGTTATCTTACAATCATTTTTCACACATAACAAATTGGTTACAACTTGTTTCAACCAAAAAAGAGACAAATAAAGTAGTTTGACCCACGATCCTCATAGACTAAGGGGTGGAGAAATATTCCCACAAAAGGGTCTATAAGAACATGAGTTAAGATTAAAATATGTTCAAACAATATTTTAAGTTGCATATAGCAAAATAACCCTTCTAAGTATTTATTCCTTAATTCACAATGAGCTAATACTCTAAAAACAAAAAACATAATTTAAATATTTTCTTAGGATTTCATAAAATCGATCATCCATGGAAATGACTCACCAAACTGATCATATCTAAATTCTTTTAAACCTATTTGAAAGTATCAAATTTAATTGATAAGTAGGTTAAAAAAATTCACAGTTATTTCACCTATACTAGTACATCCACTAGTGTATTATGTGAATGTCAAGGTAAATATGCATCTTCTATTTTAATCTAAGTTTTAATGCATTGTTAACCCAAAATGATACTAAATAACCACCATTATATTTAATCAAAATAATCATTGTTATGTCTAAGACCATGCTTTTAACAAACATGCCTTGACCAATATTTCCAATACTTTCCTTATTTTCAAAAGGCACTTGATTATTGGCGAAGGAATCAATACTATTTATAGTAGTTTTGAGCAAGTAATAAATATTGAATTTTTGTCTAGGAATTAAAACCCCTATATTATTTAGAATTTAGATTAGATATTTATTTTAAGTCCACAAAATATATAATTTAATGCTAAAAAGGTGTTGAAATAGAACTATCTAATCAATCACAGGACCCTAACAAGAACCAATTAGGAAAATTCAACTAATCTCTATGATGTATTTTATAAAATAATTTTCAGCCAACCTTCATTGAGGCATTTTTTCAAACTATTCACATTCATCCTCTATTGAATCATTTTGACAAACAAATTGCTACCAACCTCCATTGAGGCATTTTTTCAAACAATTAAAATTCTATTAATCAAGGAATATATTGTTTAAATATTTAAGAAAATGGACAAATAAACATGCCCTAACCATAACATAAAATATATCTAAAAAAATAATTATTTTGTGTAAATTAGCATTAAACCAATAGGTTCCATACTCAGGTATGAATAATGATCATACAACTATTTTCCAATATTCAATCATAACATTTTTCATGTATTGTTGAACACAAATTATCTTATGTATAATAAGCTATGCTACTAAATCAGAAACCATGAAACAAGGTAAAATCTTATAGTAGGTTTCTACCTATAATCTATTATTAGAAATATATTCATGTATCTTATGTCAAATAATATTTTATAGCACATACCTAATTGACCTAAAAATAGCATAGACTTATGTGGGTATGCTGATAATATCTTAATATATTTATTTTATATTTAAAACCTAAAATTTTAACTAGAGAATAATACACATTCCTATATAAATATCTCTTTAGCACCTTCTCCCTTCACCTGTGTTATACATTATTTCCCTTAATGATGGGTTTCCCTCTCTAAATGGTGAACTACCTAGGATATTTTATACCCTTTTTCATAAAACCTAGCATTCCATAAATAATCCTTCCTTTACACCACATGTTCACTATTGTATCCCCCTTTCTCCTTAGCCACCAAAATTTCTAAAACATACAAGTTAAAACCCTAAATTATAATTGTAAAGGAGAAAGGAATGATGATGGTATTTTTCATAAACCAAATGGTTTTAATCATATTTTCCCTTAATTCATTTTTAATATTTTATTAATTAAATAAAAATACTTACATATACTTATAGACTTATTTATATTCATAACATGGATTTATAACATATAAATATGAGGGATTATGGTGACAAACAAAACACAATGTCCAAATTAAATGGTCCTTGAAATTAACACTTAACTATGTCAACAAAACATTGAAATATAACAATTACATTTATTCTTATCCCAGTCTAAGATGCATGACCATAACCTCAATCTTGAACATTATAAGTCAACATATATCAAAAATTTATACACATAATTAATCATGTTATTACACTCAAACAAATCAATCCTTGATCATATAGTAACTAGAAATCATTAGTTATATTTTTATGGTGTTTAAAACTTACAAGTGACATATTTCCAACATAGGAAACATGGGATGTAATAGAGCTAGAAAGAGGAAACAATAGTTAGATGAAATTATATAGGAATATGTGTGAGAATAAGGATCAAGGGGAAGTTTGTATGAAAGACTTATCTCAATACCTAGCTATGGATTTAGAGAAGGTCATTCCTTATTTTTTATTTTAGAAACATGAGTGCGAGTTAGCCTTTAAAAAATATTAATTTAAAATTCACCATGATTATTCTAATGTTAGGAAGACAAGGAACACTAAACAATTGACTGAACTAGATATGGAAACAAAGAAAGGTAAATCCAACCAAAAATAAATTAGGAATAGATAAGTGATGAACTAAATTTAAAATAGAATTACAAGTACATTAGATTTGAAATTTTATAAAAGGTGAGGAAAAATTCACAACAATTTCATAGCTTGGAACATAATAGGCTTAAATAAACGTAAAAAACATATGATTGTTATAAACTTTATGAAATATCATAGACCTAATATCTATTTTCTTCAGTAAACCAAGATGTCTAAAAAGTATTTTATTGGTATAAAAGATAAGATATATAATAAAGATTCATATTTTTTCATTAATTATAATAGGCACTCTAGTGTATCAGAAACCCTATGATACCTTGGTTAGTATAATGGGAATTACTATTCAAAAATATTCACCACCCTAAATTTTTTTTTATTAGTAGGTAGGGAAAATTAGCTTGTATATCATCCAATATATATGCCCCAAATTATTATTTATGGAAAAGAATTTTATGGATAAATTTGAGATATTTTATAATATTTTTAATATATATATTAAATGTATGATAGTTTTTATATACCCTTAACCTATGGCATGCTTAGGGATATGTGTGGCCAACTTATGTCTTACATACCTCTTATATTATCTTGTTGCATCTCTCTATGTTATTAATAATGTCAGCCTATGCAATAACCATGGCTCAGTAAAGTATAGATAGGAGGTAGTGGTTATTATCTCATCATCATATTTTGAATTATGCTCTTATTCTATTATTATGGAGGTTTCCAACTCAAAGTGGATTAGTTATATTTATCAATCATTTTACTATTCTATCAATTATTATTGTGGATCTACATATTTTGCTATTATTTTTATGGTATAATATTATAGTGTGAAAATATAATTAATTTCATTAAAATTGGTGTCACAGATTTGGTTTAGGAAATTTTCTATGACATTTTTAAAAATATAGTGTTATAGGTCTCATATGAGTGAAATGATAGAAAAACATAACTTGTGATCTTGGAAGAATTTATTTTTTTCATCACTATAGTATTGTATAAAGTGACTTTTATGAAAACCATAAAAAGGGTTTGGAAAAAATTTCACTCTTGTGAAAATTAGTAGTCATAGGATTCATCTCAATGAGAAGATCTAAATGGTATAATTTGTTTGTATAGTTTTGGGACTAAGAAATTTCACCCTTTATCACATTAAAAGTCATTAGATTTGTCTCAATGAGATGATTTTAATGATATAATCTATTGATGGACTTTTTTTCATGGTCGAAACCCTCTATCTAAGGATTTGTGCATGACGAGTCCTAACACTTGAATATGAAATAAAAGTAATAGAATATAAAAACCCCTCTCAAGGATGACATGGATTTTATCATTTTTTATCTATTTATTTGTAAGGTAGTTTATGAACTTTAGTTAATTTTCTAACATATGATGCAAAAATATGATCTTGATGTGGTCAAAGGGAACATAATTGGGGTAATAGGGGACTTGAATGTTTTTAAGGATAATTTGATACTTATAACTAGGTAATTATCTAATATTACTTCTTATCCTTCACAAAATAATCCTCTACCATTCTAGTTTAATTCACCCCAATCAAACAATCATACCTCTAATTCTAGATTGAAGTAGTTGTTACTAAAATTGAACTTTCACAGCTTATATGTAAGGATCCACTGAATTGGAGAAATAAAATAAAAAAATATTTTATCTACATTAAACTCTTAAAATGTGGCCATGGCCTCTCTGTATCCAAAACATGAGTAGTTCATTTTTTTTAGATGGTTTTATGATCAAAAGAAAAATAAGGTCCTTTAGGTTTACTAGACTATTTTTTTGAGGAGATATAGATTCACTATTATAACAATGTATTAGAAAAATAATTTAGTCATCTAGCCAAATTATGTCAAACCTGGACTGTGAAGGATTATATTTATCAATTCCAAAATCTCTCCTTACATGTGGATGGCATCATTGAGGCAAATTTTCTTGACCTTTTCTTGGTTGGCCTCAAAGATAGTATTGAAATGGAAGTTCACACGTTTAGTCCTAGTTAAGTATCTAAATCCATACTAATTACACATATTGTCAAGGAGAACCATATATTCAAATAAATAATGTTTTTTGAATGTAACTTCCTAGCTCTATCATTTCCTCAGCCTACAATATTGACCCCTCAAAAAATTAAAGAAAATCATGAAAAAGGGTTTTATTTTGAATGTGATATAAAATGAAAAAAAGGACATAGATGTGTTGTAACTACTTTATTTTACATTGAAGTTACCAATGAGGATGAAGAAGATGATAAGGCCTCATGTACAGGTATAGAAGAACTTAGGGATGAATATAAAGAATCTCAACCTACTATTTCTTATCATGCACTTTTATGGATTAGAACTCAAAATATTAATCATGATTGTGTTGATTGATTATTGGAGTACACACAACTTAATCAATGTTAAGTTGGTTACTCCTTTAAACTATTTCATTTAGCCATCTCCATAATTTAGATCATGATTGTATATGGTGGTATACTCAACTATTCTAGAAATTCCAGAGTATTAAGATTTATATGGGAGGCTACTTATTAGAGTCTCTAATGTTTTCTATTCCAATGGGTGAGTTTAACATTATTTTGGGAGTGAAATGAATCACCACTTTGGGCATAATTAAGATGAATTTCTAAGAACTATTCATGCATTTTTATTCAGAAGGTAGGATATTTGAAGTTATGTGTGGTTTATAGGATAAATACCCATAATTGGTTAGTTCTCACTAGATGATGAAGATGCTAAAAAAATGTGTTGAAGGATTTATCATGCAATCATTTTCCATACAAGTTTAAACAACCAAGGAGTTTACTCATATTTATTTATAATTGGTGTCGGATGACCATTTTGTTGTTTTTGGTTCCATGCCAAAACGAAATACACCAAGTATAATACATGATCATGCCATTAGACTAATTATGGTAGTGCACCACACAACATAAAACCCTATAGGTATCCCTATGCCCATAAGATTAGAATTAAAAATATGGTACAAGAGATGATAGAGGTAGGATTTATTAGACATAACCAAAGAGAATATTCCTCCCTAGCGATCATGTTGCATAAGAAGTATGACACTTGGGGGATGTGTCCAAACTATAGATAAATCAACAAATACAACATTGAATATAAGTTCCTTATTCCAATAATTGATAATTTTTTAGATGATTTACATGACATTTTTTATATTACCAAATTATATCTTCACTCTATGTATCATCAAATTCTAATCCATAAAGAGGGCATACCTAAAATACCCTTTTGAGCCTATTAATTCTATTATGAGCTTATGGTAATGATTTTTCGTATTAAAAATTCACCATCTACATTTTAAAGTCTGATGAATACTATTTTTAGGACATTTTTAATAATTATTGTGTTATTATATTTTGATGACATTCTCATTTACAAAAAAAATGAGAAAACCATTTTGAGCATGTGAAATAGGTACATTTAGTTTTGGAACAATATTAGCTTTATGTCAAAACTTCCAAATGTGATTTTTGTGTTATAGAGATAGAGTACGTAGGTTATTTTGATTCACATGAAGGTGTGAAATTTTATCATGAAAAGATTCAAGTGATAATAGAATGGCAATATCCCATGACCCTTAAAACCTTTGGGGATTAATGAGGATAATAGGTTAATATCATAGGTTTGTAAAAAAATATGGTATCATTAAAACCCTATTCATATTTTTTTGAATAAATATCCCTTCCACTAGATTAAAATAGCTACAAAGGCATTTGAACAATTGAAAATGGCTATGTGTACTACTCTAATTTTGGATATCCCTAATTTTTATATAACTTTTGTTTTTGAATGTGATGCATTAGAATATAGCATGGGGCCTATACTCATGAAAAAATTAAAACCACTTTCATGTAATATTATTTAGCTAAATGGAAAAAATAGGCTCAAGCCAATATATGAGATAGATATGATGGTTATACTACATGCAATCAAGCATTGTATAAATTATTTGTTAGGTCACTAATTTCAAGTAAATATTGATTATGATAGCCTTAAATAGTTTTGGAACATTGGTTTTCATCAAAATAATAACAAAAATGGTTGAATAAAATGTTAATATATGATTTTGAAATATTATATAAGGAAAAGATAATGTGGTGGTAGATGAACTATCTAGGTGGGATGAATTAGTTGAGGCATTGTTATGTATAATAACATTTGTTAGGTAGATTGGCTATAAGAATCAAGATCAAAATCGATAGAGGATTTGGTTTAGAATATTCAACTTAGTTTTGAGGGTTTGAATAATTTACATGGAATAGAAACACATTATTATATAAATATTGATTATACCTCTATAAGCATTCTCTCCTCAAACATAAAATCTTTCAAGAACTTCATGTATCTCTAATAGGAGGTCACATAGGATTTTTAAAAACATATCATAAAATCATTAAATATTTACATTGAAAATGACTAAAAGGGGTGTCCAGTAAATATGTGGCTAAATGCATGGTATTTAAAAAAAATAAAGGTGAAACCATTAAAACCCCAAGTCTTTTTTAGCATTTATCCATCCCGAGCTAGAGGTCAGAAGATGTTTTCATGGATTTCATTACTATTTTATTACAGTCGGAGGGTAAAAATGTTATCATGGAAATTGTGTATTGAATCAACAAGGATGCTCATTTTTTTCCTTATCAAAATTAGCTATCTCTATTATAATGAATTTTACTTTTTTCAATACATTTAAAAAACTACATGGTACTCCAAAGATCATTATAAGTGACCAAAATACCATATTTAATATTAATTTTTACACTAAATTATTTACATTTTTAGGCACCTAGGTAGATCATGGCTCATCAAATCATCCTTAATTTTATGTACAAATAGAGGTAGTCAACAAATGGTGAGAATGATATATTCATTAATTTGTTTCCTAAAAATAGAATAAATCGGTTTATTGGCTTCCATTCACCTAATGGTGGTATAACACTTCTCTTTAAACTTATTTAAAAATGTTTCCCTTTGTGTCATTGTATAAGTATCACCCCTATCCATAACTTTAGCCTTGAAGGTTCATACCAAGGTTATATCTATTGAGTAACACATTCATCATAAACATGAAGTATTAGCTAGTTTACAAGAGAATTTAGCAGTGGCACAAAATAAAATTAAATAACAAGTGGATCAAGATCGTAGTGAGTGGTATTTTTACATAGAGTTTTGGGTATTTATGTGTTTTTATACATATAAAAATATTTCTCTAAATCAATATAAAAAGGATAAAAATTTAACCCCCAAGTATTATGGTCCTTATCAGAGCTTATATAAAATTGGTAATGTGGCCTACAAGCTAGAATTTCCCATGTCCACTCTCATACATCCAAAATTCCATGTATAATAACTGAAAAATTAATTGAACATATAATATATATTAATATTGAGTTAATTGAATTGGATTAATAATGTCAATTCATTTTATATCATAAAGAGTTATTTCACATGTGCTTAAAGTAACTACAAACTAGAATGATTAAAGAGTATTTGCTCAAATGAAAGATCATGCATTCTAAAGATGCAACATGGGAGGAATTTTTTATTTGTAGTAACATATTGGTTTAATTAAACCAAGAAAATAACATTATTTTGAAGTGGATGGGAATGCTACTCCTTTAACCTATGGCATTTCTAGGGATACGTGTAGCTAACTTATGGCTTACATACTTATTATATTATCTTATGGGATCTCTATATGTTCTTCATAAAGTCATCCTATGGAATAAACATGGATAAGTAAAATATATATAGGAGGTATTGGTTATTATTTTGTCATCATATTATGATTTTTATTTTATTTCATTGTCATTGAGGTTTACCCTCAAAGTGGCTCAGATATATTTATCAAATATTCTAATCTTATGTCAATCATTGGTGTGAAACTAAATATTCTGATCTTATTTTAAAGATATAATATTCTATTATTTGAATATCTAAGTAATTTTATTACAATATTGGTATTGTAATACTCCCTTATTTCCTTTGTAAAATAAGTGAGGTACTCAAAGATTCATGAACAATATGGAATATCATTCTAGATTTAATGTTGAATGTGGATTATTAGATATACATCTTAGGGTTTCAAGATTATATTTAAATAATAGTAAAATAGGGAATAATTTATCCATGTTATAATAGAAAAGTTTCTAATCTAGATGGATTGGATCATGGTTAAATATTGTTGTTTATTATTTCTACCAAGAATAGGGCTAAATCACAATCCTATTTTGCTTAATTTTGATATACATTATAAGAAGAACAAGACTCCATTATAATTCAAAATCATGTGGTGTCACATAAATATTTTAAAGAGATATTAAATGAATGGTGTAATATGGACGTGAAAGGATCTACTATGTTTAAGTTTTCAAGAAAGCTGAAAAATTCTAAAATTAATTTGAAAAAAAATGAAATAAATATGATATCTGGAATATATTTGTTTAGAGAAAGAGATTATCATAGTATTTGGGAAATATGGAAAGATAATATTAGGATAATGGAATTAATCAAGATATTTTCTCTAAATATTAATTTTCAATCAACAAATAACACTTGTTGGAAGATTAAGAGGAGACCTTATAGAGACAAATATATAGAGCTCTATAGCTAAAATTGGGGGACACCAATTAAAAATTATTCCATATTTCCACCTTGATATATATTAATTAAAATAAAATAATATAAATTTATAAATTTTATGGTACTTTAAGTATAAACAAGTAAATAATGGATTAATTAGTTCTATTTTATAAAATTATACTCTCAGGTAATGTTATCAACAACCCTAATGTAAAAAGAGAATTATTATATGCCATTCCTTATATCATTTATTAAAATTAAAATGATGTTATATTAGTGTTTCCATCCTTAGAGGAAATAAATTTTCTTGTGTTCATAATGGAAGGAGATAAATCCCCATGACCAATTGTATTCCATCCCATTTTTTCTAACCCTTTTGGGAAATTTTTTGGATAGAGATGGTTGTAGTTATAGAAGAATCCCTTGATGTAGGAAAAATTATAAGAGAAATCAATAACACTTTTATTTACCTAATCCTTAAAAATATTTGAGTTTTTGAATTCAAATATTTTATACCCATAAGTATATGTACCACTATCTATAATAAGTTCCCTAATATTATAATATTAAGATTGTAGTCAATCCTACCTTAGATAATATCCCCTAACAAAGGGATTTTTTATTGGTTATAAATATTAAATACAACATTATTATGGTTCATGAAGTTATTAATTCTATGGAAAAGAAAACAAATTATGGATGTTTCTAAAACTAGACATGAGTAATTCTTATAATAGGGTTTCTTCGAGCTTACTTGATAAGGTTTTAAATAGATTTAACTTTCATTATAAGTGCATAAATATAAATTCCATTTTCATCTCCTCTCATATGTTTTTATCATAGTCAATGGATTACCTATTTATTATTAAAATAATTTTTATACAATGTGACCCCATGTTATCCTACCTTTTCATTATTATGGTGGAGGCATTTGTAATGAGTTTCACCTATGCCCTCAATAGAGGTAGAATTAGAGATTTGAAGCTTGTGTCTTTAGTGGACATGATTTCTGATTGAAATTTCATTGATGATGTTATATTCCTAGGATAGGCCTTAGTGAAAGAGGCTAAATAAATCAAAAGTAATTTGAAAAATACGAAGAGGTCTTGAGGTAGTATATAAACTAAAATAAAAGTATGATTTACTTCATAAATATTTATGTGATTTGGTTGAATAAAATCTCTATGATATTGGGTTTCTAAGTGAAAAAAATCCAATACTCATACCTTGGAATGCCTATGTTTAAAACAAGGATGGAATCTAACATACAAAATCCTATTATTAATAGATTAAAATGTAAGCTTTTAGGATGTAAAGGTTGAATTCTAAGTAAAGTAGGAAAACTCTTTCTTAAAATCTCTCTCCAAAGGCTAAAAATCTACTTCATGTCAAGCTTTATGATTTCAAATAAGGTTTTAGATAAAATTGAACTAATTCAAAAAATATTCTTATGGTTTGGATCTACAAAAAATTATAGAAGATCCTTATTAGCTTGGGAAAACATGTGGCATTTGAAGCTACTAGGATATCTTTGAATTTGAAAGTGAGAATAATGAATAAATATCTTATAGAAAAAATGATATGGAGAATCATGAAATAAGATAATCAATGGAAAAATATACTTAAGTCAAATTATTTGGATATAAACGAGGTAGAGATATTCTTATCAACAAAATCCTTACCTAAAGGTTCTTGGTAATAGAATAATCTTATTGACAACAAGAAATTATTGTGTAAATGAAGTAAATGAAATATAAGATCAATAAATAAAAAATTATTTTGGGATGATATTTATAGATTAGAAATCTGAGAGAAGTTAGTCAATTTGTTATTGTAGACACCGAAAACTAGCCACCAATGGACTTCAACCAGACTTCAGATTGATTCCTCTGAACCTTTAAAAATTAAGCCTAGGAACCACTAAAAGTCCCAAATTTACCAGTGTATCATTCATAAAATATCGTAATAACATTGAGGCATCCCTAATTTGGGTTTCCTATTTTAATCAATAATAACCTCTCACATATTCACCCCTAAGCATATTAAAACATCAAAACATGCAATTTGGTCTATAAACCTATTAAATGGGGCACTTGCACACATAAAATCAAATCTTGAAAGAGATAAATGGATAATCATAATTAATTAACAAGATAAACCAAATTAAATTCCTAATTTAATGAACCATGTGAAATTAATGAATTAAAAAAAAATCAAATTCAAAAATATGGAATATCCAACCTTTTCATGATTACCTTTTGTGAGTTGTCAAGCCTTTGGAAAAAACTCAAAATATCTCTCATACCTATTCATTACAAATCATTATTTCATGACACCTTGTAACTCTACTAGGGTTAATTGACTCATATAAGTTAGGTTTAAACCCATTCTATGTTTAAATTTAACTTTAACTCACCTTGAGTTGGTGTTAGTTCCTAAACCTATAAATACAATCAGCTACCTATTGAAAAAAGAGCTTAGAAATTGTAGATTTATAATGCATATTTTATATCATGATTTATATAAATACTATTATAATTTAAAAATATTTATCCAAGCCACATCAAGCAATCAAAATCCATATCAAGACACAATGGTGCCAAGGAGAGGAGCAAAGAAAAATCCATTACTAAAGACTCTTTGAGCACAAATCAATCAAGCCATCAATGAAACATTTGGATCTCTCAAGGAAGGTAAGGATTGTTGTTCTTTGCATTTTAGATGGATTTTCAATTGTATTTTGTTCATTATGCTATCCCTAATATCTAGGCTTAGAGATGTTAACATGTTAGTGTGTTCTTTTCATTATTTTATGGACTAATATTTGATCTAACCTCCTCCCTATTGTCAAATTTCTATGATCACAAATGGAACACTTAGTGGATATATAATCATCCCACGTACCAAGGAGACCAAGATGTAGCTCCTAAATTTTCAAAAGAATGTTTGAATAGCTTAAAAGTTGGAGTTTTATCTTTATTTTTGTCATATTCTATTTTTTTTGTTAACTTAGATTTACATAAAAACCAACATTAGTTTGGCATAACTGGCATTAGTTTTACCTAACTGACATTATCTCTAGTTAAACATCATTGGTTAGGGTGTAGGGTAGGAAATATCTTATAAACTAGGATTTTGAATCATCTTACAACTCCTAGTCACTATTTTTTGGTTTCATTGACTTAGATTTCCCCTATCTAATACTCTTATTACAAGGTTTGTGGACTTTTAAGAATATTTTGAGCTAACTAACAATTTTTGAGACTCTTTTACTTTTACCTTTGAGCTTACAGGTAGCCTATATCATTATTAATTGACTAACATCAGTTTGCTTCCCAATCAACATCGATCACCTATTAATCAACATTGGTCATTACTAATCAATATTAGTCTCTATGTAAACAAATATACAAAATCCCAAGAGCTATTTTTTCAAAAATAATTTGCTCATCCATAATTGTGATTCAAATAAAGAGGAAACTCTATAAAACTTATAGGACCAAGGTGGGTGAACAACATAAATTTTCAAATACTAACTCTTGAACACTTAATTTTGGTGCCTAAAAAAATTGCTAAGTCTTGAACATTTAGTTTTAGTGCTTAACAATAACCTAGGTGTTTTCTATTAAGTTTTGTGAATATTCTTTCAAATTTTGAAAAATTAATTTATCGGGCCAAAAACTTCATCAACTCTTCATTTGGTGTATAAATTAAACATTCACTAAGATTGAAAATTCTTGAAAGTATTTGTTACTTGTTTGTTTTTGTCAAAATGAACAGTGTGTGTATGTTCTCCCCCCATCCCCTTTAGGGAACTTGAGTGACCAAAATTGCCTTTTACTTTTAATTTGTGCCTTGTCCAAGGCATGATAATAATTTTGTTAATTTTCTCCCTAAAACCCATATGGTTTGGGTGATCTAAACACCTTTAAATTCTTTTCACTTAGTCATTTCTTTTATACAACTTGGCTTGTGAGGGGGATTTCATACCTTCTTCATGAGTTCTTTATGGAAGCTATGACCCTAGGTTTAATCTTCTAGAATTATTTCAATCCCTCTCCATGGTGGGGTATATAAATCAGGGCATGTATATTATGATAGCCAAGTGGTTGAGAAGCTAACCTTTTGTAACAAAAACTTGATTTAGGTTTGGCTAACCATGAGATTCTATTAAGATGTCCATGGATGGAATTGTTATGAAAAAAATATACCCTTGCATAGTAAGATATCTGGTATGAAATAAATTGATGTCATGCATCTCTACTGTTAAACACACTTAGAACCATCTAGATAGTAAAAAATTTAAGTTTTAGAACAACCCTACTTTGTACAGATATATTATTGATGTAGGGTGAATAGCCTGAAGGGGGTGTAAAAACCCTACTACTTCATGTTCTTTTATTTTTATATTAACACTTAAAATCCTCTCAAGAGGATATATATAGATGGATTTCAGTGATATGATGTAACCTTATCAGTTATAGGATTTAGGATGATTTACTTAGTTGTATTTGTTATTTTTCCTTTTAATTGGTTGGTAGTTGATTCTAAAACCATTTGTTTGTTTTCTCGCATCAAAATGAGTTTTGTTTCCACACTAATATATTGTTTAAGGAAGTGTTATTTCATTTATTTGACACCTTATTTGTGCTTTAGACTTTTGTTAAAAAAAATTGTGTGTCACTTGATTGAAATGGGTAAGTTATGCTACCTAAATCATTTCAATTTTATACGTTAGAGTATTTGAAACAAACCATTATTTATACCTTTAGAGAGTGATAACATAGTTATGATGCTCACATTATTTCCTAGAATCATCTTGTCTTGATTCTACATTTGAAACCAATCTACATGTGCCTTTAGAGCCTTTGTCTAGTGTCATTATGTCATTCAATGTTTTTTAGGTAGTTTATTTTAAAAGTCTAGTTTTCCTAAGTTTATTTTTTAATTAACCTTGATATTTTTGAATTCATCCATTGATTTATTTCTATTTATACCTTGTGTCATTTGGGCTTAGACATAGATATTTCTCTTTTGGATTCTGTAACTTAGGTTAATTTTTTACCCAAAATCAAAAAATATTAATTTTTGCATTTATTTTGGAGAAAATAGTCTATCTCCAAATGCCTTTTATTTCATGCCTTATGCTAATTTGATAAAGTTAATGTATAAATTCAATTTCCTAGTCTATGCCAAAAGGCTTCAAGTTTTTTATATTTAATACCCATTTATTCTAAGTCTATCTTTTGATTCCACTTTGGCAAAAAGTCCTAGTGCATGCCTTGTTTGAGCCTAGGTTTTGATGCTACATTTGGCCAAAAGACATAACAACCTTTATTTTCCTAGATTATACCTATTTATAAAACTTTAAACTTAGAGTTTGGAATTTTTTTAGTTCATTAACTTGACCTTTTTTTGTGAGACATTTAACATTAGACATTTGACATTATACTATTTTATTCCAAGTCCTAGCATATACCATTTTTGGAGAAGCATCTCCACCCTTTGACCAAGTTAGATCAAGTTTGAACCTTTTGTATTTTTAGACATTATTTTTTAGATATTAAATAACTCTAACACATTTTATCATGAAACATTCACTATTTATTTGAACATGTCTCACTATACATGTAGTGGAACTATGTAAAATCTAGGGTATAGTAATGTGGTCTCACAAAAAGACTTTATTCAAGACCCCTAAGGAGATGATGTCATTTTTGATAAGGATCCTTATCCACCTTAAAATAATGAATTAAGAAAATAGAATCAAGACCCTTTATCCCATTATTTGGCTAATACACCTTCATACTTGAAGTAGGACCAAGATCAAATAGTACAATACCTAGTTAGTATACCTTCAATTATAGAATAAGTCCAACACCAATTGTAGTACATTACAATGCCATCAGGCCATGAACCTTATTTTTTTTATCATCACTTATTTTAAACAAATATGAAGTCTTAATCAGAGCCATGGAATTAGGGGCTATGTTCTTGGTAGATTTTCCCACAAAAACTTTCCAAGTCTAGTAAGAGGGCCTTACAACATGCCTTATAATTAGAACATAAAAAAGGCCCCTTTTATAATATTCAAGATATAGTGTCTATGCCATTTCGAGACTCTTTTATTATTTTCATAAGAAAAGGCCTCACATAGTACCACTTCATACAAATGTAGATAGCATACCAAATTTATTTGAACTTAGAATGTAACTTTAACAACATGACCATGTCAACTGCTCCTCTTATTGAGTTAGATCCTTCAATAAGATTCCTAATAAAATTTATATGCAAATAAAATTAGGGAATAGACCCATTCATGTAAATTAATTTGGTTGGAGACATTTTCAATACCCCCACCATTGAAAAAGTATCTTCTATTTCTATGTAGAATAGTGAGCCAAACATAGTTGATAATATGCAAGTACCATCTAATCTAGACCAAAGTGGTATAAACATACAAAAAACTCATCCATAATAAAATGAACCTTTAGTTAGAACCATGAGTGGTTTTCAAACATATGAGGTAGGATCTTCTACCTCCCAACCTCAAACAACTACCTATAATCTTCAACTAACTACTTCTTTAAGCACACAACAACAAGTATTAATTAGTCAAACAATGACCAATGCAATGCATCAACAAAATGTGATGAGTGTTACTCCATCCTAATAGGTGATGACTAACATTCCAAAATAATAAACACAATACAGCATACCCACATAGTAGAGGCAAAAAATTTTACCACCTCAATAGGGGAAACCAATGTTCCACCTCGCTAAGTAGTGATGAACATACCTTTTCAATCATATACCAATATGCCAATAAAATCACAAATGATGTCTAATCAATAGTGTACATGTAATGGTCAATTAAAATGTTGAACCTTCAATATGCATATACTTCCTAATAAGTATTCATCCAACCAAGAGGTTCTAATGTTTTGCATATATTGATTAAGCAACAATTGCCTTTTGTTCCTAACATGCCACAAGCTCAATGACATGTCATTGGTTTGTAATCTCCCCTTAATTAATAGGGTTTGACTAGTTGGAAGCAAGTCCTTATTCAAACCCAATAGGCATATTAAATCCATATCCTTCCATCCTGATTGTAATTACCCTTAAAATTTGCCCTTTTTACCCAATCCTAACCAAAATATCACATCATAACACGTGTAATTCTAAAAATCACATCTTAATCTATGTATGTAGATTCTTGATCAATTCCATAGACAAACCAATATTCCCCAACAAATTACTTCACTATACCTCGATCAAAGTAATATGATTTTGATTGTCAAACCATAATTACAAGCCAATGTTCCCTCTAGTTTCATTATACAAGAGCTACAACAAATGAAGGATGTAATTCATACCATCCAAGCTAGGAAGAAAACTGAAAAGTTTAAGTTGGATGATGTGTGTTCCTACCCTTTCAATATGGATAAATTGTAGATGCCATTTCCTCTAAGGTAAGAACCACCAAAATTTGACATATACAAGTGAAAAGGTGACCCTGAAGCCCATTTGATTGAATTATTTATTGCTTACCAGCTAATGGCCTATAGTGACATATATATTTTACTATTGTTTCTATTGAGTCTAGTAGGACAATAATTGGAGTAGTTCCTAAAATTACCAAAGAATTTATTTTTTGATTTTGATGATCTTTTAGACAAGTTTGTGTAGCACTTCTATAATTTCAAACATGAGATCTCATTGGTAGATTTGATGAAATCTAGACAAAAGACTAGTGAAAGCTTTGCAAGTTATCTGTAGAGATGTAGATCCCTTGTGAGTCAATTTACCCAAAGTCTGCTAGATAAGAAACTAGTTGTTGTGTTTACCAATAATTTACACAATGAGATATCTTACCATTTAGAGTTATAATATATACACACTTTTAAGGAAATAATTGCAAAGGTTTTTTGATAGAAAGATCCCTTATTAATAAAGGGATCATTAAATTTACCTCATCACATTAAATCCAAATTCAAAACCAAAACAAAGGCCAAAATCATAACCAAGTCCAAGTGAAAGTGGTGCAACCTACCTAGGATACTAATTATGATAAATACAAGCAATTGAATTGAAACAATAATTTTATGAGAAGTACAAAAATTGAGTCATGACATGTCCAAATGGTGAAAACACTATCTTCTCATCCTACACTACATATGTAAATTACTCTTAAATAACAACCCATTTAGCAAACATAATAAGTGCATCAGCCTAGACTAGTGCAAAAAATGTAGCAAACTATGCCTTTACAAAACACTCCTCCAAGGAGAAATGTGCCTTGGAGAACCCATAAAATTTATGTTTCACAATATAATCATAACTAACCACATTAACTAGCCTATTCTAAAACACTATCTTAAGGGCATTAACTATTTATACTAGTATATGAAAAATTAATTGTGTATCATTGGGTCAATGGACATAATTTACATCATTAGGTGAAAATTAAACATTTGATTGAGAATATGCTATAAAATTGAGATATAACATTGGATCATGGATATTCAACATCCAATTAGAACCTCAAAATTTATCAAAACCCTTTTCCCTAAGATAAAAATCAACAACAACAACAACAAAGGGTAGTACATCAACAACAAAAGTATTAATAGGGGAGGTAGAACCAACAAAATCAATAGAAAAACCAACAACTAAAATGAATAGATAGAACCAAGGCTATAATGATGTTAACAACCAATAGACCTACCATGTAGTTTCACATGACCACAATAAGCTTTTTGGCCATCTTGAATTAGGTAGTGTTTCCATCATCTGCATCAATCCAAGACTAAATACCAATAAAAAAGACCATTTGTAATTAATTTCTATTAACCAAACCATGTTAAAGATCCTTATTTTTATTGAGACTAAATACATGTATACCATCAAATAGGCATTACTAATTTTAGACCTCATATCGATAACTTGTCATTGACCCATGACCATGCACAAATGCATTGGTAACTAAGACTTATCTTATTTGGTCCCCCTCCACCAATATTTACTAGAAACAATGGTCTTATATCCAATCTTGATTATGTAATTACAAATAATAAGTCAAATATTACCATACCAAGCACAAAACCATCTTCCACTTCACCCATCTAGACAATTATTCTAGCTAGGAATGAGCCATCTATTGCAATGCAAGAAAATATGTTTGATATTGTGGAATAATTTTAGAATATGCCTACGTAAATCTCCATTTTGGATTTGTTACACATGTATACAATCCATAATAACATCTTGACCATGATTCTTGTCCAATCCAAAGTTCTGAATGACATATCTTTAGACAAATTTCAATATTTGGTTGGAGATCTATCCCCAAGTGAAAAATTAACCTTCAACCAAAATGATATGTCATCCTTTAGCTCTCTACATAACAATCCATTGTACATCAAAGTTGTCATAAAGTGATATAAAGTGAAATGTGTCCTTATAGATAATGGATTATGCCTAAATATTATGTCTTTAAAGCTCATCAAGCTTCTTAGGTACACCACACCTAATTTCTAGGTATAAACAATCATAATCAAGGCCTATGATAATGAAGAATGGGAATCACAAGGCACCATCAGCTTGCCAGTTGTCATTGGGTCCTTGACTCATGATATGTTATGGCATGTGTTAGAATTCAATTTTTCATATAATATGATCTTGGGTAGACCTTAGATACATGATATTCATGTAATCCCATTGACATTACACCAATGCATCAAGTTCTCCCAGTTAGGTATGGAGGTTAGTATCCATAGAGATTTATAGCCATGAAAACATTATAAGAATTTAAAGGTCAAGTATTAAAGATATAATTACCATTTTGGTCAGAATTTGTTTCTTAATAAGGATAAGGGAAAATAAATACTTTTTGATTCACTAGATACTAACTACATTCACCCTGATACCCTTGATTCAATTTCCTAATTGTTACCTCCTAAAATATCTAGTCATTATACTATCTTGACTAATAGCCCAATAGAATATTTGACCCATGATACATTCCACATTTCTAAGCTTACACAAAACTCCAAGTCCATTGGAAGACCAAAAGCAAAACCATCTTGCATGGAATTTTAATGAAAAGGCAAATCCCAACTACATAATCCAACACCTATCGCATTCATACTAGCTTCTAGATAAGAATAAAACCTATTTGTAGATAACTAATCTTTGTTTTATGATGACAAACTAACCAACTATTACCTAAATTCCAAATATCCCATTCCAAAAAAATCACGGATAAACATGCCTATGAAGGAGGAGGCCTCGAGCTAAATCAATAGGGTCTACTAGAGCTAATTTCTACCACTCGATACAAAATAACATATGGATTTATATTTAAATCATTTAGGGGTGACCCCATATACCTTATTCATTTTCCAATTTTATCGACTAGTGTGATAATGATGAAAATGAAGTAGAGTCTACTCGTATCCCTTTTGATGACTTGAGCAATACCAATTTGTTTAAAGATAATTCCATTTGTACCATTTGACTAATTAGTCACCATAATCTACTTCCATTATATTACCCTCAGCTGATAGAGTAGGACCAACAAGAATCAATATTATCAATTGATGATTTTTATAATGATGAGGGATTATGTAATTTTCTAGGCCTAAGACACAATGCTTCATTGGGAGATCAAAAATAAGGGTTCTCAGTCAAGTTAGATCTTGAAGCCTATTTCGGAGAATGGGTGAATACCCTTATCCATAAAAAATGAAATAAAACATTGAGGTCCCAAAATTAAAACCTCTTTTAAGTGATTTTGAATAAGGTAAATAGTAAAGGTAAAGGCCAGTCTAGTGGTGAAAACCTATTTTGGGTACCATTAGATGGGGGTGTTCAACCTTCCTCAAATAGATCAGGAAACCACCAATGATGAACTTGTCAATGGATCCAAGATCAATCTTGAAGAACAAAAATATTTTTATTGAATCATTCAAGTTTTAAAGTTATATTCTTCACATGGTCATCCCTACCATTGGGGGTTTCTGATTTATCATAACTAGGAAAACTTGAAGAGCCATTCCTAATAGAGGATTCTACTATTGCAAGATAGTTTAAGTCTTTTCTAGCCATTCTCAAAGATGGTTTAAAACTTCTTGTCAAAAACATTAAGACTCTAGATGAACCAAAATTGACTATATTGGGTACATCCCTCACTAAAGAGGAACGTGAAGTCTTTATAGCCATTTTAAGGGAATTTATTAATATTTTTGCATGGGTAAACATTAACATTATAGCTTTAGACCCCACCTTGGTTTTACACGACCTTGTGGTACATCCTAATGCCAAACTTGTAAACAAAATTATGTAATATGCATCCTCACATTAATGTATTAGTGAAGAAATAGTTATAAAAAAATTGAGAAGCGAGGTGTATTCGATCGATCGACTACTTAGAGTGGATCTTAAATGTTGTCCCAATCAATAAAAATCCAAAACAAATCACATTATGCACTTATTTTAGAGACATAAACAAGTCCTACCCAAAGTATGATTTTCTTCCACCAAACATTGACATGATAGTCAACTCCATAGTGGGTTATGAAATGATTTTAGTAATGGATGGATTCTCAAGCTTCAACCATATCTAGATTTCACCAGAAGACCAACATAAAATAGTATTCACCACCCCATGGGGAAAATTAAATTATTAGGTAATGCCATTTGGTCTAAAAAATGTTGGGGCCACTTACAAAGAGCCATGACCATCATATTTCACGATATGATGCATGATATTTTGGAAGACTACATCGATGACATAATTGATAAATCAAAAACTAGGGCCAATCATCCACCATCAATAAGGTGGATATTTGAGATATTGAATGAATACAAGGTCTACCTTCATCCTAATAAGTGTTTTTTTGAGTTACTTTAGGAAAATTTATTGGATTAATTGTATCTCATCAAGGCATTGAAGTTGATCTAGCCAAAGTATGAATTATTATAGAAATGCCACCATTAACCAATCAAAATTAACTCCATTGTTTGCAGGGAAAAATCCAATCCACTAGATGATTCATATCTTAGTTGGCTAACAAGTACACCCATTTAAACATATATGAATAAGTTTTTAACAATTATTTAGGATGTTTAATTACAAAAATCTTTCCAACAACTAAAGGACTATCTAGAAAATCTACCTATGTTGTTTCCACCAATGCTAGGAAAACCATTCTTATTATATCTATCAGCCATAGACAAAGCCATGGGGGAAATTATAGCTCAACATTATGATAATGAAAAAGAACATTCTATGTACTATCTAATCCATATGCTCATTGTATATGAACATAATTATATGCCCATTGAAAAATCATGTTTAGCTATGGTCTTCATACCTTAGAAATTATGACATTACATGTTAAAAAATAAGACCATAGTCATTTCAAAAGTAGATACATGAAAGTATCTACTATCTAAAATATATTTACAAGGTTGCATAGCCACATGGATCATTCTTATTAAGAAGCTTGAGATAGCATATGTCAACCATAAATCTATCAAGGGGAAAGTTCTTGTAAATCAGCTTGTTGAATTACCCCTTATAGATATAAAACCACTAACATTCTAATTCCTAGATGAATCCATTATGACCATATTTGAAATAAATCTTAAGGAGAAGCACTAGAAGTTTTATTTTTATGATTCATTAATAGCACATGGATTAGGGGTAGGCATTTTATTTATTACACCGTAGGGGGATCTATTACTTAAATCATTTTAGATTAAATTTCCTTATACCAATAACCTGGATAAATATGAAACACGCATTGTAGGGATTTGACAAGTATTACAATGTAATATATAACATCTCAAGGTTTATGGTGATTCTTAGTTAATAATCAATCAAGGTATTAACCATTTTTAGACCAAGGATAATAAGCTAGTACCATACAAGGCCATGGTTGATAACCTCAAATAGTAGATTATTGATGTCCAATTTAAACATATACCAAGGGATAGTAACATAATAACAAATTCCATGGCCACCATTGGATCTTTGATTTGACATATAGATATAACCAAGGGATACTATTTTCCCATTGAAAATATGCTAGTGATAGCTTATGAAACCTCAACCATCACAATGATTTGTGGTATTTATGGTCATAGATATATATGGTATTCAAACCTATACTCCTATATTTATGACCAAATACTATACTAGACTTATACTAAAAATAATCTAAGGCCTTTATCCACCATGCCACATGTTATACCTTACTCAGACCAACCCTATATAGCCATAGTTTTGATGGAAATCTACTTCATTTTTATAATTTGATAGATTATACATTATAATTATGGGAAGATCAAAAAATATTATGTTGGTACCAGACAATCAAGGCCATATTATCCAAAAATATCCTATATACTAGGTACTATTAGCCAATGATGGATGCATATGCAACTACATATGTAAAAAGATGCAACAAATGTCAATGATAAGTCAGTTTGATTCATGCCCTAACCAATACTTTGAAACCAATGCTTACACCATGGTTTTTTGCTACATGGAGCCTCAATCTCAATGGGAAGATAAAACCCACCTCATATGATGGTCATAAACATACCTTTATCACTACCAAATACTTCATTAAGTGGGTTGAAGTTATACCCCTCACTTACATGACTAGAAAGAAAATTTATAAATTCATCTTCAACCATATCATTTGTTAATATGGTATCCCTTCTGGAATTATATCTTATAATGGTGGTTCATTAACAATAGGATTTCAAATCACTATACGTCAAGTATAAAATTAAACAAAAATTTCCATGTTATATTACCCATAATGTAACGAATAGGAAAAATCATCTAACAAAACCATTGTCAACATCCTAAAAATATTGTCAATGATTGTAGCCATTATTCACACATTCAAATATTATGTTACCTTTAGGAATACTGCACCAATCACCATAATCCAACATTAACCACTTCATATTCACCTTTTTATGTTACTGAAGCCATTCTTCCCATTGAGATCAAGTTACATTCTCTGTTTATCTCTTTGAAACATATCTTGGATGATGAAGACTATAACGTAGCTCACCTATAAGATTTGGAGATACTTAATGATAAATTCTTGGTCATAATCAACAATCTTCAAGCATACCATAATTGACTCCATGACCACTACAATCAGTATGTCAAACACAGATAATTTGAGCTTGGTGATCTTGTTATTAAAAAAAAAAAAGAATACCATGGCTGAGAAGAAACAAAATGGAAAAATAAAGCCCAATACATTAGGTACATTCATCATTGTTATAATATATGGAACTATAGCATAAAGGCTCACTACATTAGATAGGGATGAACTTGATGAGACAATGAACATTATACACCTCAATCGTTACTTTGCTTAAGTGACTGGGTGTATTTTATATGAGTCTTATTTTAGTTGTACCATAATATTGACATTATTATTTATATGATACCGTTCTATTATGATTCCACTCTACCATACCTTTTCTATTGACTGAGTTGTTTTTACCCCACCCTACCCATCCCTTTGACCTTGGTTTCATTCCAATGGTTCCAAGGCCACTTTTAGCATGAATATTCAGATCAAGTTTTAGAAGTTGGTTCCACATTATGTCTAAAGGCTATATTTTTGAGTAATATGATAGTGGTTTGGTAGTTTCATCCTTCATTTCTTGTTCTATTATATGCCAAGTGTGCCTAGTTCTAACCACCATTGGGGAAATCAATGTCTCACCATAATGATACTAATTATAACTACCTATGGGAAAAATAGTATCATTGACCTATGCCATTGTTTCCTAATTATAATTGCCTATGGGAAAATTAGGGGAAATAATTGTTTATAATGCCTTGAAGTAAAACCTTGCCATGCCTATGCCATAATGTGCCATTTGTTAGCTTTGCCTATTTTATTTGAATTGGCTTCTCAACTAGTCAGATTACTCTATTGTAAGGTGAAACTATATTGACTTGAGGTCCCATCTTAGGACTATGTAGGAAGCACTCAGTTTATGTTTAGGTTAGATTGGTCACCCCTTAACTAGGCTCTTGCCATTTTGTGATTAATTCTTAAGTTTGAATTCTTTCATTATTTTTTAATCTTGGAGTATTTAGTGTCTCATCATTCTCTATCAAATTTAGATATGTTTAAAATTCCAAAAACATTTGTAAAATAGATTTAGATAATCCAAAAAAATTAACCACTTCTTTAGCCTTAAGGATTCTGGGAACCCTCACTAACTCACAAGCAACAACTTATTATTTATTTTCCCCATCCTTTTTGGACTTTCATATCATTCTCTTACTATTTTGAGAGCCCATTTCCATATTATTCTATTCCATAATCATGTTTTCATTTTATCATCATTTTATTCTATCTCATATCCTAGGAGAACTACATTTGGCCTGAGTTTTGAGCTAGATATCATGTCCACAAAAATATGTACACAATATCCACTTGATTAGTGCATCTGGATACATACAACTCGGCCACCCCCTTCCTTTTGCTTCTATTTTCCCATTTTTTTAATTTATTTTGTTATTGTTGGGCATTTTTGGCCCACATAAGAAGCTCTTTCATGTTTTGATGAAGCATATAGTTTTTCACATGTTTTAAACATTTGGAGCATGAAATGTATTGAAATGTCCTTATGGGGTATCAAAAGTGCTTAGAACAATGGCCAAAAGAACAATTAGGTTATTTTTTGAGGCCAAAACTCACATGTGTGGATAACTTAGGAATAATTGGTCATATGGGTTCATTCACTTTTATGCCAAGATCGTATGTGCCAAATCTAAGGTCCTCCATCATAGCATAAATGAAGTTATGCATGTGCAAAGTTAGATCTTATGTCATTTTTCACTAAGTTTCCCATACTTATTCATTTAAAATCAATCATCACCAAGATGTCGTAAGGCAGCAGATATGGACTAGTCAACTTGGGAATTCAATATCTTCATCTAGAAGCTCCTAATATTAGTAAATCAAATGGGTCTATTACTTTTGACTAGAAGAACATCTCGTAAAAGTTGAGAACTTAATGAATTTTTCTCTTTAAGTTATAAGACTTTGGAAATGGACCTACAATATAATACATTCATGCTAATGTCAAATTAAGGCTTGGGAAAAAATCTATCTGTGCTTAAATTTGATGGTTTACATGATGTCATTAACATTCTATAGAATGTTGAATAATGGTCATTAGGATATTAAATTTAAGGATAGAGAAAGATAAATCATATAAAACTTAAGTTTTATAGTTTCATGACCATCAAGAATGGTCACTTAAACATCATTTGATGAGAGTAAGGACATTAATTTCAAGGCCATGAACTAGCTATTGGTTTTCAAATAGTGGGTCCTAGTAGATCAATAGATAGTGTTTACTCTTACATTCTAATTTAAAGGTGAGTAGTGGTCAAAGAGTCAAAAAATTTAAAAGGCAAATGTATGCATGAGAAGTGTTAAGGATGCATGTAGTAAATAGAATAAAATTATCCATGAGATTTCATACAAATTGAATCGATGGAGGGAGTTGAGTCAACTTGTCAATAAGTTGAGTTAGTTTTCAACAACCAATCAAATTAAAGATGAGCCTAGGATTTTTTATGAAGGTTGGGAAGATATTTTTGACCATGAAACATAAGGTTTTGTAGGGTTTTTGACACATTTGGATCTGGTTCAAATGTTCTAGAGTAGATTAGGTGATGTAGTAAGAAACAAGGAATATGTATGGGTCACCATTATGGTAAAAATATGGACCTCTGGTTCATATTTTTGCTTAGGTAGATTTGTTTTTGAATAAATTTTTCACCCTTTTAGGAGGACTTACATATGTATATATGGATTTTGGTTCTTGTAGAGGAAGGATGGATATTTTGGACCTATTATAATATAGGAAAGTGCTACATAGTCTATAATTTTGCATTCATTTGGAAACTATAGGAAAACTAATAACCTTAAATTGGTTTTGTACCTATAGATAGACCTATCATCCAAACATGAATAAGAGATATAATTAATGCAAAATATCTTCATCCTTCATCATGGCCATAATCTGAACAAGAAACCACTTGAAAGGCACTAAGCTATGATCTAGTTAGATCCATGAGTGTGATATTTTATCTTTAAGTGAGAGATGGCATGAAGGATCAAATTAAAAGGTCTAGTATTGGGAATTGTAGCTAGGATCATTTAATTCATCCTCAAAACCTTTGCGAACCTAATCACTCAATAATCCACACACAATGTTAAAATTGATCAAAAAGGTGGTAATGTTTCCATTGGCTAAGGAGCAAGAGGTGATAACTCATGTTCATTTAATGACCCATGATAGGTGTTCATTTTCATATAGTTTTATCACCCATCCTTTCTATCTATCTCACTTATTTTATATATACTGGTCTCATTCCCTTTTTGGGGCATCTTAGATTTTGAGATTTAACATTTTTATTTTCTAAGACAAGGATACTCATCAAGACCCTTGCAAGGGTGTGCTCATTTGATTAGGTTAAACCCTTTCAAAATATTGTAATAACTACCTTTTGAAGTAACAATATCAACTCTCTAGCTATCTCTTATATTTAATTAGTGCTTAGCATACTTGTGTATGGTGAATTTGTGAAGGGGATTATTTCCTAATTTGATGTCCTCCCACTTTTCTCTTTAAAGGTATTTTCAAGATAAATTTTAGGTCTAGATTAGTGTTCTATTTGGAACCTCTTCCATGAAATAATTATGTAATTGGTGAGATTGTGAGATTGAGTAAGTCATAGTTATCCTTTTTTCCAATCTAGTGTGTGTTCAAGCTTATATGAGTGTCCATTTAATTTTGGTGCATCACCCTTTTAAATTTTTTTAGATCCATAACCCTCTTTCTAATCCTTTTCCCCATGAATTATTAACTTAGCATTAGTTTAGGTGATCATCAAAGAGGAAGCCAACCTTCTCCATAGGTTCAGCCCCAACAAATGTTACCCACAACCTAGGGTTGTCCCAATATTTTAGATTAGGTGGAGAGAGCCTTAAAAACCCTCTCCAGGGGTAAAAATTAAGCCTATAATAGTTTCAAGCATTCCTAGTGGGACACACTTCTTCCAAAAGGAAGATTGATAAAAGTTGATGTTGATTTGATCAAATTTATAGTAGTTAAGCTCTAAACAATAATATATGGAAACTCTAAAAGGAAGAATCAACTCTCTAGTTTAAAACAATAACTTCATCTCATGACAAAGGTGACAACAAGGTCGACTTCAAGAGGTACTCCTTTTGATATTTTTGAATTTCCTTTAAATTGATTAGAAATACTAAGGTTTGTAAATACTCATCCATATCAGGGAACTTTTTCTCCTAGGTAATTTTTAAGGCCTATCCATGTAATATGACCTTTAATACACCCTTTTATACCCCTGGTAATCCATAGAGATTTTATAGAATTTTAATGGCCAAATCCCTTCATCCCTTGCTCATTATGATCTTATCCTAGTTATAGCCTTTAAAAGTGTTCCCTATTACACTCAAGACTAAGCTATAACACACTTTGAGAACCTCGTGGATATATCTAACTTTTTCAATATCCATAATTTCACTTAGGAAAATATAGATATTAGGCTACTAGCTACTTCTTTCAAAGGAAAGGCCCTATATTGGTATAGATGCCTCAATACAAATTTCATTCAGACATGGGAGCAATTAGAGGAATCCTTATGTAAAATATTTGAGGACAAAAGTGACCATTTTCACTCATAGAACAAATAACTACCATTAAAAGAGATCCTCATGAATTCATGCAAGACTTCAACACAAGGTTCTCAAAAACATGGCATAGAATCCTAGTCACATTTAGAAAAACCCCTAACTTTGTTTTTCTATATTATTTTAAAGATTTAAATAGTGACATATAGGTGATGGTATAATATATGGGAGGAAATATACTTTGATATGTATATGAGGTGGCCATTAAGGCAAAAAAATGTCTAATTTAAGCTAGCAAACTTACACCCAAACCACCAATGCCCTTATTTCCCAAGATCATAACACCTCTTATTACTATTACTCCATTGGATGTCATCCTTCTTACACCAAAAATTATTTCAACTCATAAACCAAATAAAAATAAAGTTTTTACTAGTGGATCTAGTGATTCACTATAAAAAAAAACATTCAATAGCTCAAAATCATGTTTCAGTCTTTGGGGAATGAACGAATAAATGTCAAAAGGCAATAGGATTTCAACAATCCTTATCAAAGTTCATATTATCCTCAACATCAATCCTTTCAAGCATATACACATCCATATAAGTGGAACTACCAAAGCTAGGGACAAGGTCAAAACTAAGGACAAACTCAACACAACTACAATAGGTAGAGTATATTCAACCCTAATGTTTCTAGTACTTCTAACTCATTGGTCATAGTTCAAAAAAATGTGGCTCAATAAGAAGAGGGTACCATGCCTTATAACTAGTCCTTTCATCAACATATTATCTCTAATTTTAACCCTAAACAAACCTTCAATGATTAATGGTATCAAGCTACTAATTTTGGATACAACCAAGCTCTCATGGCCCAAAATGTAGAGGTGTTTGTGATGACTAGACTAGAGGATCCTCCACAAGGTTAAGGGTCTAATTATGGACCAAATCAACTGGGTAATATAATGATGAACTTTGAATGAGAAGAGTTCTATGTATCTAACTAGTAGGCTAATTCTATCCAGGCCTATATTCTAGTGGCATCAAACACAAGATTTAAAAGAAGAAACATGGATGATAGTTAAGAAGAAATCAAATATCTTCTCACCATTAATCCTTTATTGACAAACCCAAGTAAAATTATTATTATTCTAAAGTTTCCAGTAGCCCCAAGAAATTAAAGCCAAAGGGATCTTTTTGTGCCCCAAAGCTCACAAGCTCAACAAATAATAGTGGTAGATCCAAAATCATAAGCATATGTTAGTGTCTTACCCATCAATGTTGTTGAAAAAAGGAAAAAATCAAATATGAGTGTACCCATGTGGGATATGATCTCCATGAAAGGCCATGTAGACATCCTTTAAGAAAGATTATCAAAGGTTGATGTTTTAGATGAGCCATCAAGCAAGGTGAATGTAGTTCTTAGTAATACAACTAAAAGTATAGAGAAAGGGAAATCAAGCCTCCTCCCTGATATATTTCAATAATCATTAAAAAATCACTAGTGCATAATTATTTAGTGTATAGTGGGGCTAGTATCTTAGTGATGCTAAAATATATAGTTGATCAACTTGGTCTGAAATATGAGCCATAGTCTAAAGGAGTGCTAAAACTTGCTGGTTCTTCTCCTAAACCATTTCACATAATTAGGGACTTCAATATGACCCTACAAGCTTGTCTTGGTGTCTTATTGGCCCAAGATGTATTGGTATTGGATGTTTCTCCTTGATTTACACAATGCTTATCCATGGAGTTCATAGCAAATATATGGGGCTATTTTGAAATAGAATGGTCCTATATGGCCTTCAAGATAAGGTATGAGACCAAAGAATCAATCAAATTGAGCCCATTGCAAAATTATATATAGAACCCTATGGAATAGATAGTGTCAACATAAATTACACCATCATTGATGAGGATGAAATTGAAATGGGAAAATATTTGAACACTCATCTAGAAGAAGTATAAGACATGTTCTTAGATGAGCTATAGAATGATAACTAGTTGAAAATACCCTTAGAAGGTGTTGAAGAAATGGACCTAGGTGTTTTCTGTTTGGATGAAGAAGATCAACCTATGTCATCCTCATGAAGCCTCAATAATATCCTAATGGTCTATGGAAGTTATTTTTAATGGATCAAGGAGTAAAAATAGGGTGGGTGCAAGTGTCATGCTAATTTCCCTTTCAAATGATAAGTACTTCTTTTCATACATGTTCCAATTTAACTGCTCCTTTAATGCAGTAGAATATGAGAATCTCATCCATGTCCTTCAATGTGGCATTAAGAGAAAGATAGAGTAGTTTAAATACTATGGGGATAGTGAATTTTTTGTGCACCAAGTTAGAGGTTATAATTATACTAAGAAACCTCTAATGAAGTCCTAAAAACATAGATTATGAAACCTCATTAAGGACTTTGAGGCTTTCAACATCTAATCAGTGTCGAGAGGCTAAAACTAGCATGTTGATAGGTTAGTAGCTATGGGGGGTCATTTTGACATCCCTAATGAATTGAAAAGGACCAAGGTTTAACCACATGTCAAAGTGGTAATGAGACCATTAGTGCTTGATAATAAAGCTCGCTAGCAGGTCTTTGAAAATGAAAAAAATATTGGATGTTTATTGTTGTAAGAAATAGAGTTCTCCTCCCTCAACCAAGAGAAATTATAACATTAGTATGGGGAATATATTATCTAATTAAGGTACAATAAGCTTCTTAAAGTGTTATTCACCCTAAAAGGCCTCTTCCATGATGGGGACCATATGAGGAAGGATAAAGAATTGATGTCAACTAATGAATAAAACTATGAAAGAGTTATTATCTTTGAATACAAGCTCATCAAGCTTGGAAAGGTAATTATGAAAGCTGAAAGGCATGCTTTCATAAATATATATAAGGAATATGTAGACATATTTAAATGGAAATATAGTGACCTAAATGGATTTGATCCTAATCTTTCCCAATACACAATAGAGCTAGAGACTAATGCCAAGCTTGTTAAGGATAGGTAGAAGCACATAAATCCCAAGATTAAAGAGCCCATGAGAAAGTATTTGACCAAGTTGGTTGAATCTAGCATCATCTTCCTAATCAAACACTCTTCATGGATAGATAATCTAGTACCTATCATAAATAAGAGTGGGGAGATCAGATTGTGTGTGGACTTTAAGGATCATAATGTGGTCTCTTTCAAGGACCATTACCCTTTGTTGATGCCTATAAATGTATTGTAGTGGTTCTTAGTGTTAAAATAACACTTATCATTATAGAATTCTATGAATTAAGAGCATGACTAGCAGGTTATGGCAACTTAATGTTACCGATGGTGAAATAGCGATAGAGAAATGTTTATATGTTACACAAAATTCATAAAAATTGATGGTTGGGAGCCATCATGGTCCAATTATTTCTAAATCATAAGTATATTTTCTAATACTAGTGAATTATGATCAAAAATTAAACAAATAATTAATTTAAATGGATATTTATAATGAAATCTAAGTTACAGTGATTTGGTTAAAAGAGAAGCAAAAGGAAGGGTAAGGTAGAAAGAAAATGAGTGATTGTTGATCCTTGACTCAAATATCATGATGAAGTGTCAATTACAATTGAACTTTAATTTATCATTATATGATTCAAAATAGCAAAAGCTTTGATATCACCACATACCACACAAATTTCTAAGGATAATATGGAATTATACAAGTAAGAATTAGATTTCACATTAAAGAACTGTTACTAAACCCAAATAGCATAATCACATCTGAATATAAAGCAAATGAAATGAATGAAAATTAATATCCTTCAAATAATTTATCATAAACACAAATTAGCAACCTTGTATCATAAATGTAAATTTAGAATTCAAATAAACTATTCAAATTCAAGATTTAGAACCAATAATTGAGAGAAAGCTATATTAACTATTGAAAAATCAAATTTGGATAATCTTTGTAGAATTCCTTTATTGTATTAATTACTCTGAGTATAAAAGTTTTTCTAAAAAATCTCCCACTTTAAAATACGGTAACACATTGTTTTTATAGAAATATTAGGCATAATACTGATCAATTAAAATATACAAAATCTAAAAAAGATAAGGACAATTGTTATTCTTTAAAAGTTCTAGAATACATTTGATTTTCGACACTAGACTAACCTAGAGGAAAATATGCTAATAGATTAGCATATGCCTTATAAAAATAATATTCCTATTTCAAATACTAAAATGCTTTTACAAAAAGGAATATTAACTATGTGGGCCCATTATTGAAGGATCTCCTTGTTGCTCCTATAGAAGCTCCATAGCCTTTTGATGTTATTCTTTGATAAGCTCCAAATCCACACTTGAATTTAGGAAGGAGACATATTATTGGTTTGTTAAGTCCTAAATATCTCTATCATCCCTTTCCATTGCTTCATTGATGCTTTTATCTTCTACAATCTTTTCTTTAGTAGTGAATATCATGCCAAAAATCTTGTTATTATCACTACTTGATTTTCCTTGGCTTTTGGTCTTTACTTCCTTCATCACTAAAGTGACTCTATCTTTGTATTCTACATCATCAATAATTCCTAGAGCTATAGTCTTGGTAGGATTTTCCAACATGGTGCAAAGGAGATTCTTAATTCTAGTAATCAACTCTTCATTATCCTTTTGAAGCCTATTTAAGCCTGTTGACCAAGTACTTAAGCTTTGTATCTTATCCACCATTATTCCTCTTATAGAATTTAGGTGAGCTAGGATAATGTTTTCAACTTAGGAATCTTATTCCTAATCAATATAATGATAAGATCTCTTATTTTAGCCTCCACATCTTGTCATTCTGTTACCATCCCTTTAGTCACCTCACTTTGAAGGCTCAATGGATCTTGCCTCAGCTTTATTAATTTTAGTGAATCAAACATATCAAAATAAGATGCTTCAAACATGTTTATTATGGCCTCAAGTTGATAAAATGGCCTAGGTCTCTAAGTTCTCCTTTTCTTTCTCCAAATTATGAATCCTTTGTTTCATGACCCTGATGCCATCTCTACCTTTGGTTGAGTGAGCATATGATAGGCTTTCAATATATTCTTCATGCATGGGTAGTTTAGTAGGTCGATGCCCTCTAACAGGAGTTAACCCTGTGAAGGGTTTTACATTCTAGAATGTGAAATCTTGAGTTCCCAACAAGGTTTTTCTTATTGTGACCCTCTCTAATCCAATTGTCTCTAGATTAAAATGCATCATAGTAGATGATTCTATGTAATTTAGAGGTTCTATAACCTCTACCCTTATGTTGTTTGATACTCATGGAACATCTAATTCTTTACTTTGTGGCCTTGTAATGGTCATTGTTATTCTTTCCTCTTATTATTTCATTAAATACCTTATCCATGGCTTGATATCGTTGTGAACATAAATGTTGATATCCTTTGTCAAGGACCATGAGTGGGAGTAAGAAGGGATATTTTGTAACTTCCAATAAACAAACCAATTAGGTACGATTAGTCCATGAATGGGGAACTCCTCACTGAATAAGTTGATCTACCTTATGGGATGAGTGAGAGTCAACTTTGGCCTCTTTTGTCCCACAATGATAATTGCTAGTTTTTTCTTTCTCTTCCTAGGTTGTGCCACTAGTACAAGGTTTAAGACAACTTCCTTTCCCTTATCTTCTTGCTTAGATCCTTTTGATTAAACCTTAGATTCTTTAGCTTATTATTTTTATTCTCCTCTAGAGCCATATGTTTTATCAAGGACATTGAGGGCATCCTCTATTGTTTCCTCAAGCTCAAGGGAAATCATATCCAAGTGCTCAACTAGGGATGGTGGTCTCTAAGGGAGAGTCAAAGATGAAGGTCCCTAATTTGGTCTCTTCTCCAACTTTTCCTTGTTATTAATTTATACAATTTATGTTGGGGCTTATCGTATTTTCATCTAAGGATGTTTCTAAGGTGTCTTAGAAGGTCTAGGTAATAAATGGTAATAAAAGGGATGCATCATCCATATGTCCCCTATATTCTCATCACTAGATAATATATGCATAATCTTGAGGTTAGTTTTCTTAAATCTAGCTAGCACTTCCTCAAAATTATTAGATTTTATATACAGGGTGTCATGAGGTCATAGTTGGTGATCATAGATTGGCTTAGGTATCCATTTACTTTTTAAATGATAGCCTACCACATTATTAGGGTTCCACTACCTGAGATCATCCAATTAAAACACAAAAGAGTACCTATGCCTAGACATGGTTTCCACGTACTTCTAATCTTGTATAACTATTCTTCCAATTATCAAAGGAAAGGGATGGAAGAGACCCTTCCTTTTCTCTCTGAAGACCCCATTTCTTATGCAATTTCAGATGCAATTTCTTATTTTATCAACTTGGACGGAACATAAATAGGAAAATTGTATGGTTGAGTCAAAATTCTCTCAATTTTGATAATAGTGTAATTGGGTAAAACCAAATATCTCCCATCAGCTCTACGTACTTCTTAATCAAAGGGGGAATCCTTAGTATGGGAATCCTAGTGATATCTTCCACCAATGTAGGACAAAAATAGTCATATATGAATTTCATGTGGTGTCTATACTTTAAGATGTGTAGTTTTGAGTAATGGTGAAAAATTGTGGTTCTACCCTCAAAAGACTAGTTTTTGATGTTGGGGACCTTAGTGGAAGCTATTAGGACATCTAGTAGATAAGACATCATGAAGAACTATTTACTTGTCTTCCTCTTGATGGTGGTAAATTGTTTCACTTGAAAGTAACTAATCATATCCCCTATTTGAGGAATGAGATCTTTCTCTACAATAAATTAGACATAAGATACCCAAATCTTATTGACATATGTAATTATAAGAGCTCCAAATATTCTATTTAATAGGATCATGATTACCCTAATTCCCTCCTTAAAGTGGATAATTGGATTCTTCCCTCAAATTCATAAAACACATGATTACATTGGATCAACCATGGCTTGATGATGGTATCTAAGTCATTCTCATTAATCCATCCTTTGATTATGGGTAGGTCCACATGGGGTTTTAGAAATTTATAATATCTCTCAAAGGATAGTGGGGTAATGTAAAAAACTTTCCTAGAGCTTCCCTCATGGATAATATAATCATTATCAATTATATAATTAATAAAAAATATAGCAAGGACATCAATAAAATGAAGTACCTTTGGTCTGGTAGTAACATGGTTAAGGTCAACCATTTGAACTATGACTAGGTCATTATATCGATTGTTAACTATGAAAATCCTTTGTTATTATTTGGTGATGGGTTTCATCTCCTCTATGGTCTAAAAGTGATTAGAGCAATTCTTATTCCCATTATTTAGGGCTGGGACATCTAACTCAGTATCTTTGAAAACTCTTCCCTCATTTTTTGTAGATAGGTACAATTCTATCTTGTCTCTCAATTATTGCCTCTGAGCTACCATGGCTTTTGCACTTGCAAACATTCACAACTAGATTATAAATGGTATTTGGTTAGCTATTTCATGCTCAAAACACAAATGAACTTATCCTAGATTATTTATAATCAATTCAAGTTTACTTGGGATCTTTTTATGAAATGTTAGTGCTTTAAAGATTTAATGGTGGTAGTTTATTTGGATTTCATCTCATACATGCTTTGGATTTAATTTACACCTTTATCTTTATATTTTTACATTATTAGGCAAACAAGATATTTTATTTCATCATTTTTTGATTAAATGGTGCTTATGTGGCATCAATAAGGAACCTTTGATGACATTTTTCATAAATGCATTTTGAAGCACTAGCCATTGGAATTAAAAAATGCCTCTTCATTTCACACTGTTGGATCAGGATCAAAGGATCAACACAGGTCATTGATTGTGAGCTAGACCCTTCCTTGTAGTTAGTTATTTTTAATATTGATCCCTATGGTCATGACACTTGGTACTTGTATGGGACTTTCAAGCTATGGTATCCTTGTTAGTTACACTTTGCACACATGTTCGGCACACATTGAGCTCGTGGGATCTTAAAGTTTTGTTGAAAATTCATCGATGTCCTTACACTATTTGATCATCCTCACATGATGAAGCATGAGCCATAAGATATGTAAAGGTGCATGAGATTTAATTTAGTGCATAAACATAAAAATAACTTAGGATAAAACTATTTTAACTAAGTTTATTTTATATTAATGAACACAAATAGACTTAGGTTAAAAAATTTTATGCTAAGTTTTAAATCAAAGGACTTAGTTGGGGGCTTAACACAAAATGAACTTTATGCTAAAGTGTTTAAATCTATGTTTTTTGGATTTATACAAAGGGGGCCAAGGATAAATATTTTAGGCCAAAGTATACATTGTGTTTAATAAAAATAAAGCATACTTTTGGCTAAAATATATATGTCAAGATCTTAGAACATGTTCAAAGGGGTCAAAATGATATAAGGAAAAAATTCTAAATTTTGACATAGAGATTTATTGTATTAATAAATAAATAAAAACCTTTGGTTAAAAGCATTTGGGCCAACTTTCATGTTTTAAACCCTCTTTTAAAATAATATTTAATATGAGTCTCTAGCCTAAGGTTCACGACATTCAAACAAATGCAATGGGGACCTTCAGATATAGACTTAGACTTAGTTCATTTTTGCATATATTTAGACCATGAGACTATTTCAACATTTGTAGTTCAAATATTTCAAGTATTTGAACATCTTTTTAAGGTTTCCAATCATATGTAAAGCAATTTATACACATTTTAATAACATTTTGGTGTCTATCTTAGTCTTGAACAAAATAATTCATTAACTTAAACTTGATGATCTTGTAGATGTCAAATATGTCCTTACAAACATCAAATGATGGTCACATGAATGCCAAATTTAAGCTCATGAAATTTTTAGTTTTGATGGGCATAAATTTTATGGTCACACAAATGTCAAATATGTCCTCATAGGCATCAAATGATGGTCATGCAAACATCAAATTTAAGATCATCAAATTCTTGTGTCCCAATATGAGATTTCTATTTGGCAATTTTATAAGGCCTCCTAAGATCTTGGACTCAATTCACTCTATTAAATCAAAAATCATGATGAAACAAGAGACATAAAATCATGATCCAGGAGATTACTGGTGATTGGTCCCTTTTGACATGTGGGATACTTTGATTTTAATCTTTGAATGCAGGAGTGCCATGTGGTGACTCCATAGAGCTCCTGGGATTTTGAATTTTCAAAGATGTCTTCAATCCATCTGATCCTTGATCTATGATGAAGAGAGAACCATTGATTTTAATTTGAGTTCTCAAACATGATTGCTCTAAAGGACTAAGTGCACAACTTTTTTGGGATTTCTTTACGTCATCCAATCAAAAGGCCAGGACGAAGTGTAGATTGTTAGATCTTATGAGTTGCATTTTTTATGTTAAGACCTAAGCCATTCTCATTCCATTATATAATTCCCCATGTTGAATCATGGGCCATTGGATTTGTAAATATAGAAGTAAATTAAGTTATAACTTGGTGCTAAACATGAACTTAGGCTAAAGTGTTTAGCCTAAGGTCTTGTTCATGCTAATAAATATGATGGGGCCTTAATATTAAAATTTTAGGCTAAGATGTTGATAAAGGGACTAGGATATCATAAAATTGGACTCAATTAGAAATGAAAATGGAAAAAATGGGAAAATAAAAGTGAACCAATCATAATTTTTTAGATAACATTTGGTAATGTTGAAAGACATGATGAAGCCTTAACAAAAAAATTAGGCTTATTTTGAAAACATATTTAAATTGTTCTTTCCAAATGCTTTCACCAAATTTGAATTTAAACTAAGGGTTTATGCCAAGGTTTTTAGATCATGATAATATCTACAAGTTATTCATGAAACCTATAACTTAAAGACATAATGACCAATCATTAGCAATTTTAGGCAAGATTAAAACAAAACATAACTCAGTAATCAACTTTGATAGAGTGGATGATCTTCAAATTTTAATCATATTCAAAATAAGCCATGATTATAGGATTGAGCTTCAAAACATCTCAAAGGTCCTCCCAATTTTCAAAAAATAGGGGTATGTTGACCTCAACAAATGGTGACTTCCAGGGGAAACATTACAATATGTTACAACTTAGAGACTCGTTTTTAGATAAACAACTAAGTCATCTACTCCCTTTGATCAATGCCATTATCTATATCATTTTATGGTTGAAACAAAAACTATACATGTAGAACTAGAATAAAATATTAAAAAATATCCATTTTATGTGTGTTATTGGATTCCACTTACTATTTTCCATGGGATTCAAGAGACAACTTCTAGGTTTCATATCTTTAATCATTAACACTAACTTAGAGCATGCTTAGATATCCATTAAAAACAATGCTTATAGTTTAGGAGAGGCTTGGACATTGATCTAATACTAGCTAGGAATCCATAACCCTGATAGATATGCCTTTAGCTCCACTCAAGGCCTTTCTCCACTTCCACTTAGGAATCCATAGTCTCAATGGAGATTACCATAATCACCTATGCTTGAATGTTTTTAATTTTTCATTTCATTCTTATTTTTGTAGTTTTTAGATTTTTTATTCTTTTAATAAGGTTGGGAACTAGGGTAACTATGTTTAAAGATTAGGTCAAGTGTTTGATCCTTAGAAAATAACCTATGGTTATAACCATTATCCTAGGCAAGGATGTTTATTAAGTGCAAGCATGACTATGCATCATAAAATTAAGCTTTCATCCTACAAGTGAAAATATTCTTAAAACCAAATTTAGGTCAATAAAATATCTGAGTTCTTATAAAATAGTTAACCTAATCCTTAGTCTTTACCAATTTATTCAAATCAAAACATTGGGTTCATATTTCAGATCCATGGCTAGCACATATATTAGGCTCATACCTACATTCTTGAATTTTTGGAATTTGAGTACAAGGTTATCCAAGAGGAATTATTGGAAACAAGAAACATGTCAATAAAAGAAAACATATAACAACAAAGTAGGAAAGTATGAAAATAAAGGAAATCAAATAAATATATACGTGATTATATACAAATAAGGGATAGGAAATAAGAACCAAAAATAAACTAAGTATCCTACCTACACTAAGTCTAACCGTCTTACATTTTACTCCATAAAGACCTAAAGAGGATTATAAAAGAAGTAATGCTTGAGGTAATTCCCATTGGTGAGAAATGTGAAATCTTCTCCTTGTATATCCTTGAGCATGAAGGTATTATTTTCCAATGTGTCTAAAATATGATATGGGCCAATTCATAAGGATGTGAATTGGCCATGCTTTCCCTTAGGCTCAGATACTTTGTCCCAAAGGAGAACTATATCTCCTTGCTTAACCACCTTAAACTTTGAACTTTTATCATACCATCTCTTCATTTTGGTTTAATGCTAGATAAAATCAATAAAGGCTTTTTCCCTTGCATCTTCCATCTGAATGATGTCAACAATCTTGAATTTTCAAGATCTTGGCCTTCTTTCAAGTACTCTTGGATGAATTTGTACGTGGGAAACTTGAGAGTGATAGGAAATATGGGATCCTAGCCATAAAAAAACAAAAAATGTGATTCCTTCAAGTATTGTTTAATCCTTATCCTATCTACCCATAATACATAATTGAGTAGCTTATGCCAAGTCTTATCTTTGTCTATTGTAAACTTCTTGATTACCTTCATTAAGATTTTATTGGTAGATTCAAAGACTCCATTTTCTTGGGGGTAATGATTAGATGAAAATTTTAGGTAGATGCCATTATAATATGCCCATTTAGTCATCTCTATGGATGTAAATTCAGAACCATTGTCACACACTAGAGAGACTAGAGTTACAAACCTAGTAAAAATGTTCTCTTCCAAGAAATTAATCACTTCCTCTATCCTACATTATTTTGTGGCTATAGCTTCAACCCACCTTAAGTAATAATATATGGTAGTCAAGATGAATTTGTGATCTTTAGATGAATTGGGGTTAATCAACCCCATAACGTCTAACCCCCATTGAAAAAATGGTTTGTTAATCATAATTGGTTGCAAAGTCATTGCTACCATAGGATCGTTGGTGCTAAAAATTTAGAGTGACATTCCCTCACATGTTTTCAAGAATCCTTGAAAATTTTTGGCCAATAGTATCCATATCTTAGGATCTTTTGGATTGTATTATTCTTTGATAGGTGTCCATTACCAAACTTTTCATGGAAGGATATCATGATCTGGGTAGATTCCTCTATTAAGACACATGTTAGGTAGATCTCTTCAAAGTTATTCTCGTATAAGACACCATATTTTATCAAATAATGGGATATCTTGAGCATTATATCCATATTTTACTCCATTATTACTTCTTAGGATAAGTGCAATTAATTAGTAAATAAATGATGGAATCATACCACTCACTAGCTTGATAGTTCAACTAATCAACTTGCATAATACTTAGTTTAGGGTGGGTATTATAAATCATTTGGATCAAGCCTTGCCACCTTACCATTTTTTCCATTTTCATTTCTATGTTATATTCCTACAAAAATAACATCTATTTACCTCTACATTCTGTATGCTCATTTTTACTTAACATAAGATTTGTGGCAAGGTCACGTAGAATAACATGCACCTTATTTCTAAGGATATAGTTTTAGAATTTCTTCAATACCTTAACTAATGCATATGCTTGATTATCAATAAATGAATAGTTTAGTTCAACATTTTAGAAGTTAGTACTCATAAAAGCTATTGGGTGATCACATCCATCAACTTCTTGAGTTAAAATTATAGCAAAATAATAGAGATAAAATTCATTTGAAAAGTTAGGACATATCAGGACTAGAGCTTGGCTAATGGATTCCTTGATATAATTGAATGATTTCCTATATTATTCATTCCATGATACCCTAACACACTTCTTTATAATGTCATTTAATGGCTTGACAATCTCCTCAAAGCCAAAATGAACTTTCTTACAAAGTTTATCTTACCGAGGAATGACTTTAGCTCTTTTCTACTCTTTGAAGGCTCTATTTTAGATATGGCCTCTACTCTTTCAAGATATATAGAGATCCCATATTTAGTTATGACATGACTCAAAAATTTGCCTTCAGTAACACAAAGATAGTATTCTTAAGGTTTAATGAGATTCCATACCTTATGCATCTCTCGAAAACCTATTGTTAGTGCATAAAGTGATCTTCCCTATTTTTAGAAAAACCTATTAGATCATCCATATATATAATAATACACTTACCAATTATGCATTAGAAGGCATGGTCCATGACCCTTTAAAATGTATTTCCTACATTTATTATCCCAAGGTCATTCTCTTGTAAGCAAAGGCTCCCCACTTGGTTGTGAATTTTTTTCCTTCCTATCTTCCCTATCAACCAACACCTGGTTGTAACCTAAAAACCCATCAAGGAAAGACATCATAGTTAAACCTAAAATAAATTCAATTACCTGGTTAAGATAAGGAAGAGGATAGTTATATTTTTCATATGTTTTATTTAAATTTAAAAAATCAATGAATAACCTAATCTCACCATTATTATTCTTGATTGGAACCAAATTAACCACCCAGGTAGAATGCCTAATGGGAAACACAATTCTAGCATCTAATAATCTCTTGACCTCTTTAAACATCATTGGTTATAGGCTAGGGTTCATAGGCCTTTGATTTTGATTAAAGGGATTGAAAATTTATTTAAGGGGTATAGTATGGATGATGACCCTTGGATCAAATATCTTTAAGTCATCATAAGACCAAGCTATGACATCCTTACATCTAGTTAGCAACTCTTTGGCTTCCTTATTCTCAATATTAGTGTAGGCCTTTCCCATGTTCACTAGATAGGGTTGATCTTGGTGGCCAAGATCTATTATAATGTAGTCCTTCCCACTTAACTTGGGAATATTAGAACCCTCAACTATTTTTTCTTATTTAAATAGCCTCTTTTAGGCAATCATCCCATTAGGAATCTTATTGTCATTCAACTGAATGACTTTATCATCAAATTTGTCCTTCCTAAATGCATTTTCATTAGTCTCATAAATGATCTAAGCCTCAAATTCTCTAAAGTTAGTTATGAAATATAATATCTATTGATCATCACTAAATACCTAATAATGGTTCACATTGCTAGGGATTGAAGGATAAGGAATCAAATCTATGTTGAAGTTGGATGAGTCTTGATTGGGCATGATGTTGGTTGTAGAAGATGCCAACTCATAAAAAGCTTGGTTATATTCTATTTATATGGAGGAAAATCTAAAAGCATCAAAAGACTCAATGATATCCTAGACTTTGAACTTATACCTCTTAAGGTATGAGAGCTTGCATTGGTATTTGATTCTCTCCTAGTTGACTTCTAGTTCTCAGTCCCCATAACCAACTATTTATTTAACCTTATTATTTATAGTAAATTTCAAACCTAGGATATGGGATTCATATTCAAAAAAAATTTATTAAAAGGGAATTGGATTATATAGGATGAATGATAATTCTTACCACTGGGATTAGTTAGGACAATTCCAATTCCAGAACTAGCCTTACACTTAGCACCATCAAAATGTAACTTCCATAGTCTAAGAAAAACATGAGTACTTTTATTATCACATACCTTGGTAGTCTCTAGGGTGAAAATCCCGAAGTTGGATTCAATTATGTTGACCCTTTCATTAACATTATTATACTCATTGATCATGTGCTTCATCCTTGGCTCTCTCTTAACCCTAATTTGATATGCACTCCCTTCCAACATAACCACAAATGTGATAAATTTGTGGACATGTAGCCATTCAAATCCTTAGTCCATTCCCTACTTAATGAGATCCCATAAACATTAGGAATATAAATAACATAAATATAAAAAACTACTACACCTTAGGCTCAAAATCTAATTGCATATGAACATTTAAAATATACCCAATTAACTTAACTTTGGATTTGTCTAACTAAGTTATAACTCTATCAAAATTAATATGAGTCATGGCAAGCTTCTTGTAAATACCTACCGGCATGATATTGGTAGATGCTTTATAATTTAACAAACAATTATGAAAATTCTTACCAAACATCTTGATAGTGAGTAGGAAAAGAGGAGACTCTTCCTTATCTTTGTGCACAATCACATTAGCATGGTCATCCTTGGGTGGTCTGTAAGTCTTATTTGACAATGATTCTAGTAAGAGGTCCTTTTGTTATATAATATACATCAGCTCATGCAAAGTTATGTTAGCCTTTATCTTCTTCATATCATCAATAATGTTATATCTAGTGTTAATAGAATAACTAAGAATATCAATGTTAGGCCTAGAGGTACTCCCTTTAGGTGGATTTGGATTATTATTTAAAGAAGTATCAGGAGTAATTCTAAAGTTATTTGGAGGAATTAAGGTATTCAAGGGATAAGTATTCTTTAATAATTGTTGGAAGGCCTAGATCTCCTTAGGGATCTAATTAGGTTCATTATCCTCTTAAAAAGGGAGATCAAAGGTCTCCACCATAAAATATTTATCATAGGATTTAGATCCAAAAGTACCTACAACACTATCCTTATTAGGGACAAATTTAAATGTATCCAAATCATCTTGGAAATCTTCAAAAGCTTTGTAAAACTCTATACAATCAATATCACCATGCTTGGATATATAATACACTCTATAATAATTAGCAAAATTAATCTTAGTAATATTAATGTCCATAGTCATTTTTTCAAAAGATGGTTCATTATTCTTATTATTTTTAAAACTATCATTTTAAAATCTATTGTTTGGCCTATTAAACCTTTGAAATGAGAAGTTCCTACTAGATTTTTATCCAGTATTACCTACTTATTTCTATAATTGAATGAAATCATTTCTTAATTTTTGGACCATTTTCAAGATAGACTCATTCTCATTCTCGGGGGTTATTTTTAGTAATAGCAGTTGGTACTAAATCATTTTTATCATTTACATTGAATATACTAGTAGGATGACTCAATAATCTTAAGTTATGTATGGGAGTATAATGACTCAAGGTAAATTGATTTAGATTTGTGAGTTGGTTCAAGGCTAGAATATTCTAGTTCTTAATAGGGAAGATGTTCAGAATGGGCATATGTGGGTTGATATTTAGGATTGAGTAAGAAATTTTTACTTGGGGATGCATTTGATCATTGATTTATAATAAGCCTTGGATAATGAATTTAAATCTAGAATATACCTTTTCATTAATACATAAGTCATGGGATCCACTACATCTTTGTAAATTTCCAGAGCTAAAACATCATTACGTTTATAAGGTTCTATGGTCCTACTATAAATTTTATGGACTATAGCATTAAATGACATTATGGGATCACTTGCATCCCTTCTAATGGTGGTTAATTGGTGGTAAATGACACATGGAATAGTAATCTTACCAAATTGGTCTATGAAGACATTATTAAATGCATCCTAGTTAGTAATATAATTATCATGCAAATTCAAAAACCATGCATAAGTAGAATATTTAAAATTAAAGGGGAAAAACCTACATGTTATTTATTCATGTAAAACATTTATCAACCTTAAGGAAAATTTAAAATATTTAATGTTGTCTTCAGTAGTTTTAATACTAGTTGGACTAAATGTAGGCAAATACTTTTCAGGGTAACATGAGAGATCATGGACCACACCTAGCACATTAATTTAAGCATCTCTGAACCAAGACATACCTATATGAATGTTGAAGGAAAAGGTACCCTTAAGAGGTAAAGTTGGAAAAGATTTGGATCTCCTGTGTTTAACTGTATCACTCTTGGATCTTTTGTGAACCTCAAGTTCAAGCAAAGGTTCCCTTATCTCTGAGTGTGACATGGTTTGAATCCTTGGCAATTATATCTTAACTATTAAATATCCTATTTTAAATACAATGTATCAATTTAATCTTTATACATAATAAGGCTTAAACCTACACATTAATCTCATTCTATAAAGATTGTGTAAAGAATAGTAAAGGACATAAATCTTTGACTAAACTAGCACACAAATGTGTCAAATTATTCAAATATGTTCTATATTTATAATTCTAAGCTCAAGTAAAATAATATTTATGAAATATATGATAATATTGAATTAAAACAAGTCATCCTAACCTCAAATACTATGGATTTTCAAGTCTTATGTGAAATTTACCAAAAACAAGCATCAAACCTCAAAGAACTATGGTCTTTGTCTAAGGAAGAACAAAGATAGGTCAAATACCATAAATATCAATGATATTTACACTTGTAAGAAAAGTATTACATAATATTTTAAAGATAACATCAATCTTATATCAAAACAAACTAATATCAACAAAGTTTCAACCAATTCATAGAGATGGTCCTCCTTCTAGCTCTAGTGAAACACTCTCCTATTGATGTCTCTAAATGTATCATAGGCATTCTTAATGTTCAAATAAAAATTCTAATTTTATAATTCTAGGAATTTAGAGCATGAGTAGTAGGTTTTGGAAACTTAATGTTACCTTAAGTGAAATAGTAGTAGAGTAATGTTTATATGTTTCAAAAAATTTATAACAATTGATGGTTGGAGCCATCATGGTCCAATTATTTCTAAATAATAAGTATCTCTACTAACTATAGTGAATTATGATAAAAAATCAAACTAATGATTAATATAAATGGATATTTATAATTAAATCTAAGCTATAGTGATTTTGTTAAAAAAGAAGCAAAAGGAAAGGTAAGGCAGAAAGAAAATGAGTGATTATTGATCCTTGACTCAAATATCATGACAAAGTTTCAATTACAACTGAACCTTAATTTACCAATATTTGATGAAAACTATAAAATTCTTAGATCTCACCACATACCATGAAAATTTATAAGGATAATATGAAATTATACAAGTAAGAATTAGATTTCACTTTAAATAATTGTTACTAAACCCAAATAACATAAGCACATATGAATAAAAAACAAATGAAACAAAGTGAAATAAGGATCCTTCATATAATTTAGCATAATCACAAATTATCAACCCTATATCACAAATGCAAATTTAAAATTCAAAGAAAATATTCAAATTCAAGCTTCATAACCAACAATTGAGAGAAAGCTATATTAACAATTGACACATCAAATCTAGATAATCTTTACATAATTTGTTGATTGTATTAATTTCTCTAAGTATACAATTTTTTCTCAAAAATATCCCCCATTACTAGATGTTAATACATGAATTTTATAAACAAATTAGGTAGTATACCTATCAGTTACAAGATACAAAATGTACAAAAGTTAAGGATAGTTGTCCTTCTTTAGAAAGTTCTAGAATACATTTGCTTTTCTACACTAAACTGACCTAGAGGAAAATATGCTAACAGATTAGCATATGCCTTTAAAAAAGAATATTCCTATTTAAAATATTACAATGTTTAAAAAAAAGAAATATTAACTATGTGGGCCCATTATTAAAGGGTCCCCTTGTTTCTCCTATATAAGCTCCATAGCCTTTTGATGTTATTCTTTGATAAGATCCAAGTCCACAATTGGTGTCATGAGGGAGACATATTCTTGGTATACTAAGTTCTCAAAGTCTATATCATCCCTTGATATTTCTTCTTTTATGTTTCTATCTTCTACAATCTTTTCTTCAATAGTGAAGATCATGCCCAAAATCTTATTATTGTCACTACCTGATTTGCCTTGGATTTTTCCCTTTACTTCCTTCATCATTAAAGTGACTCTATGTTTTTAATCTACATCATGAATAATTCCTAGGGTTATATTATTGGTAGTATTTTCCAACATGATTCCAAGGAGATACTTAATTCTAGTAATTAGCTCTTCATCATCCTTTAGAAGCCTATCTAAGCCTACCAACCATGTACTTAAGCTTTGGATCTCATCCACCATTATCCCTAGTATAGCATTCAGGTGGGCTAGGCTAATGGTTTTAAACTTAAGAATCTAATTCCTAATCAATATACTGATAATATGTCTTATTTTGGCTTCCACATATTGCTATTCTATTTCAATCCCTTTAGCCACCTTAGTTTACTAGCTCAATGCATCTTGCCTCAACTTTATTGATTTTAATGAATCAAACATATCAAAAAAGGATAGTTTATTATGGCCTCAATCAATAATAAAATTTCTTGGGTCTCTAATTTATCCTTTTCTTTCTCTAAATTATGAATCCTTTGTTTCATGCCCTTGATGCTAGATCTGACTTGGGTTAAGTGAGAATATGATAGGATTTCAATATCTTCTTCATGCATGGGAAATTCACCAAGTTGCTATCCTCTAATTGGAGTTAACCCTATGAAGGGTTCCACCTTATTAAGTGTGATATCTTGAGTTCCCACCATGGTTTTTCTAGTTGTGATCCTTTATAATCTGACTATCTCTAGATTAAACTAGATAGTAGTAATGATTCTCTGTATTTTGGAGGTTTTGGGACCTCTACCCTTATGTTTCTTGATGCTCCTAGAGCATCCACTTGTTTACTCTATGGTCCTATAGTGGTCACTATTATTATTTCCTCCTATTATTTCATTAAATACCTTATCCATGGCTTTATATCCTCATGAACATCAATGTTGATAGCCTTGGTCAAGGCCCATGAGTGGGAGTAGGAAGGGATATTTTGCAACTTCCCATAGACAAACCAATCATGGATGATTGGTCCATGAATGTGTAAATCCTCATTTAGTAAGTTTATCTAACTTATGAGATGAGTGAGAGTCAACTTTGGCCTCTTTTTTTCCATAGGGACAATTTCCAATTATGTCTTTATGTTTGTGGGTTGTGCCACTATGACTAGTTTTAGGGAAACTTCCTTTCCCTTATCTTCTTGATTATCTCCTTTTATTTGAACCTAATATTCTTTTTCTTTCTCTTCTTCTTCTCCTCAAAAACCATATGATTCACCAAGGACCTTGAGGGCATCCCCTACTATTTCATCAGGCTCAGGGGTAATCATGTCTAAGTGCTTAATTGGGGATGGTGGTCTTTGAGGGAGAGTTAAGGATGAAGCTCCCTCACCAAGTCTCTCCACTAAATTTTCCTTCCTAGTAAATTATACAATTTATGTTGGGGGCTATGGTATTTACATTTAGGGTTGTTCTTGAGGTGGCCTAGAAGGTCCAAGTAATAAATTGTACTAAAGGGGATGCATCTTCCATATGTCCCCAATCTTATCATCATTAGTTAATATGTGCATAAGCTTGATGTTGGTTTTTTTAAAATTTGGCTAGCACTTCCTCAAAATTATTGGACTTCTTATATAATATGTCATGAGGGCGTAGTTGGTGCTCATATATTGGCTTGGGTAGTTGTGTGCTCTTTAAATGATTTCCTACCACATTATTGGGGTCCCACTTCCTGAGATCATCCAATTGAAAAAAAAAGAGTCCCTATGCTTAAACATGGGGTCCACCTACTTTCAATCCTATATAATTATTCTTCTAATTGTCAAAGGAAAGGGATGGAGGAGTCCCTTCCTTTTCTCTGTGTATACCCCATCAACACCATGAAGGAGATGGGATGCAATATCTTATTCTACCAACTTAGAAGGAATGTAGATAGGAAAATTATACAGCTAGGTCAAAAATCCCTCAATTTTGATAATATTTAAATCTAAGTAAAACCATATATCTCAAATTATCTCTACATACTTCTTGATCATAGGGGGAATCATGGGCATGGGAATCCCTATGATAGCTTCCACTAATTTAGGATAGACATAGTCATAGATTAATTGCATGTGGTGTCTTTACTTGAAGATGTGTGGATTTGAGTAATGGTTAGAAACTATGATTCTACCCTCAAGAGACCAATTTTCAATGTTTGGGACCTTGGTGGAAGCCAACATGGCATATAGTAGATAAGACATCATGAGGAACTACTTGCTTGTCTTCCTCTTAATGGTAGTAAATTATTTCCCTAGGAAGGCACTAATTATATCCCCTATTAGAGGAATTATCTCTTTCTATACCATAAAATAGACATAAGATACCTAGCTCTTATTGACATATGTAGTTATAGGGGCTCAATATATTCTATTTGATAGGATCATGATTACCCTGAGTCCCTGCCTAAACTAAAAAATTGGGATTCTTACCACAAAGTCATTGAATAAATGGTTCCCTTGGAGAAACCATGGCCTAAGGATGGTATCTAGTTCATTCTCACTAGTCCATCATTTGATTGTGGGCAAGTCCACATGGGGTTTTGGAAATTTAAAATATCTCTCAAATGCTACTGGGGAAATGTAAGCAACTTTCCTAGACCTTATCTTATAGATAATCCAATCATTATCAATTCTAAAATTAATAAAAATTGGAGCAAGGGAATTAATGCAATGAAGTAGCTTTGGTCTATAAGTAACATGGTGAAGTTTATCCATTTAAATTGTTACTATGTCATATTATCTCTTTTTAACTATGGTAATCCTTTATTCTTCTTTGGTGATGGATTTCATATTCTCTATGGTCTAGAAGAGTTTGAACCAATTCTTATTTCCATTGGTTAGGACTATGGCATCTATCTCAGTATCTTTAAAACCCCTTCCCTTGTTGTTTATAGATATGTAAAACTCCATCTCATCTCTCAATTGTTTCGTCTAAGATACCATGGATTTTGTTCTTGCAAAGTTTCACAACTAGATTGTAAATGGTCTCTAGTTAGCTCTTTCATGCTCAAAACACAATTGAACTTATCCTAAATTATCTATAATTAATTCAAGTTTACTTAGAGTATTTTTATGCAAGTTTAGGGATTATAAGATTTAATGGTGGTAGCTCATTTGGATTTCATCTCATACATGATTTAGATTTGATTTGGACCTTTGCCTTTATACATTTGCATTATTAATCACAAAATATCTTTTATTTTTTGATTTAATACTTGCATGGCACTTATGTGGCATTAGTATGGAACCTTTCATGACATTTTTCATAAATGATTTTTGAAGCACTAGTCATTGGAATTTAAAAATGCATTTTTTTTGCACCATTGGATCAAGATCAAATGATCAACATAGGCCACTGATTGTGATGTACACTGTTCCTTATAGTTAGTCCTTTTTATTATTGAGCCTGATGACCATCCCACATAGCACCTCCATGAGCCTTCTAAGCTCTGGTATCCTTTTTAATCACACTTCAAACATGCATTCACCATGCATCAATCCCATGGGATTATTAGAGTTTTGTTGAAAATTCATCACCATCCTCACACTGTTAGATAATCCTCCTACAACAAAATGTGAGTTGTAAGGTCTATAAAGGTGCATAATCTTTACATTAGTGCACAAACATAAAAATAACTTAGGCTAAAATTTTGTTACCTAAGTCTATTTCATATCAATGTACATAAATAGACTTAGGTTAAAAAATTTTATGCTAAGTTTTAAATCAAAGGAATTAGGTGGGGGCTTAGCATGAAATGAACTTTAGGATAAAGTTTTTAAACCTAAGTTTTCTAGATTTATACAAAAGTGGTCATGGATAAATATTTTAAGCCAAAGTCTACATTGTGTTTAATAAATATAAAGCATACTTTGGGCTAAAATATTTATGTCATTCTCTTAGAATATGTCCAAAGGGGTAAAAATGATATAAGGACAGAATGCTAAATTTTGACATAGAGATTTATTATATTAATAAACATAATAAAAAACTTTGGTTAAAAGCATTTGGGCCAAGTTTCATGTTGTAAAGACACCTTTAAAACAAGATTTAGTATGAGTCTCTAGCCTAAGGTTCACGACATTCAAACAAATGCGATGGGGACCTTAAGATATAAACTTAGACTAAGTTAATTTTTGCATATATTTAGACAATGAGACTATTTCAACAATTATAGTTTAAATATTTCAATTGTTTGAACATCCTCCAAAGGTTTCCAGTCATCTACAAAGCAATTTATAAGCCTTTTAGCAACATTTTGGAGTCTATCTTAGTCTTAAACAAAATAGTTCATTAGCTTAAATTTTATGGTCTCATGGACATAAAACATATCCTTGTGAATGTCAAATTATGGTCGCATAAATGTAAAATTTAGGATCATGAAGTTCTTAGTTTTGATGGGCTTAATTTTGATGGTCATGTCTACTTCAAATGCATCCTCGTGGGAATCAAATGATGATCACATGAATGCCAAATTTAAGCTCATAAATTCCTATGTCCTAATTTGAGAGTGCCACTTGGCACATTTTTGGGGCCTTCAAGGATATTAAACTCAATTCACTCCATTGGATCAATAATCATGATGAATTGAGAGCCATTTGATTGTGATATAGGATTTTTCTCATGATTGGTCCCTTCTGACATGTAATATCCTGTATTTTTAATCTTTGAATGTAGGAGTGTTGCATGGTGACTTCGTAGAGCTCCAGGGATTTCAAATTTTTAATAATGTATTCAATCCATCTGATCCTCTATCTATGATGAAGTGAGAACCATTGATCATGATTCATGTTCTTAAACATGATTGGTCTAAAGGACTAACTGCACATCTTTTTCAAGATTTATTCACATAGTATGATCGAAAGGCCATAAGGAATCAAAAATCATTGGGTCTTTTGAGTTGCATGTTTTTTATGTTAAGACCTAGGCCTTCCTTGTTTTATTGGATCATTCCCTATGATAAAACATGAGCCATTATATCTTCAAAGATGTAAGGAAATTAAATTAAACTCAGGACTAAACATGAACTTAGGCTATAGTATTTAGACTAAGGTCTTATTTGTCCTAACGAATATGATGGGGCCTTAGTTTAAAAATTTAAGATAAGATGTTGAAAAAGGGACCAAGATATCATAAAATTGGAATTGGTTAGAAATAAAAAAAATAAAATAGGGGAAAATAAAAATAGACCAAGCATAATTTTTAAGATAAGGTTTAGTCATGTTGAAAAACATGACCAAGCCTTAACATAAAAATTAGGCTTAAGTCCAAAACATATTTAAATTTTTCCTACCAAATGCTTCCACAAAATTTTAATTTGAACTAAGGGTTTATGGCAAGGTTTTTAGAACATAAGTCTATCAGAAAGGGTTTCATAAAACCTACAACTTAAAGATATGAAGATCAATCATTAGAAATGTTAGGCAAGATAAAAAAAAAGCATAACTCAATAACCAATAGATGATCTTAAAATTTTAATCATATTAAAAATAGGCCATGCTTGTAGGGTTAAGATTCAAATCATCTCAAGGGTCCCAATTTTTTTTAAAAGTGGGTATGTTGACCTTAACACCCTCTACCATCCATGGAGCAACTCCTATAAGTAGTTACTGGCTCAAAATGTTTCTTTCTTTTACATAGATATTTAGGTTATAATCAAGTCCTAGTGAGAGAGGAAGACCAGTACAATACTACCTTCACCACAAAGTAGGGGGCATTTGATTATTAAAAGATGCCTTTTAGATTGTCCAATACTGGGGAAACCTTTCAAAGGGTAATGGATATGACTTTTAAAGGACTGCTAAATCAAATGATGCTAGTATATTTGGATGACATTAAAATATTTTTCAAGAATGATAGTGAGCACATAAACCATTTGTGGTTGATATTATAGAGATGCAAAGAGTATGGGATCTCCTTAAATCCTAAAAAAATTGTGTTATCTATGCACGAAGGTAAAATGTTAGGTCATATTTTTTCAAAAGAGGGATTATCTATTGATCCTGACAGAGTAAGTGTTATCTTAGCCTTATTATTGCAAAAACATAGAAAGGGGAGCTAGATATTCTTTGGGAAAATCAAATTTGTGAGAAGATTCATACCTAGTTTTACAAACCTGGTCAAGCCTATCACTATCATGATGAAGAAGATCTAAGTGTTTACTTTGTTTGATGAAGGCAAGGAAAATTTTGAATCCATAAAGTAGGCCATTACCCAAGCACCCTCAATATTAATTATTTATTTCTCTAAAGACTTCATCTTGTACACCTTTACTAAAATTGAAAATATATCAACTATGCTAATGTAGAAGAACAATGAAGTAATGGAGTAACCAATTGGTTTTTTTAGTCAAGGGATATAAGTATATGAGGTGAGGTACACTTTAATTAAGAAGAAAGTTCTTACAACCCTAAGAATCCTCAAGAAGTTTAGGCACATGCTCTCCAATAGTAGGATCCATATTATGGTGTCTCATCCTAGAGTTAGGGATTTCTTCCTTAATAAGCATTTGAATGAGAAGAGAGTAGGATGGATCATAAATGTCATAGAATATGATGTAGATATCAAGGTCACCAAGATATTCAAGGGTAAGGGATTATGTGAACACATAGTAAAAGACCTCCAAGATGATAAGGAAGTTGTTTTGGTCACCCAAGGTAACTCAAAGGGAGGTGCACGTACACTTCAAAAGAGATGGATTTAGGATATGGATCACTTCCTAGTAATAGGATAATATCCCCAAGGTTTGAATAGAGATAAAATAAGGTATTAATATCTTTAATATATACCTTATGTATTAGTTTATGGCATTCTTTTTAGAAAGGACTTCAATGGGGTATTCCTTAGACGCTTAGATAATGATGAATTTACCAAACTCTTGGAGTAGTTCCATTATGAACCTATAGAAGGTCATTTTGTAGGTAAAACCACTATAAAAAACTAACTTCGGTTGGTTATTACTAGCCCAATATTTTTAGGGATGTTCATTCATGGATTAAAAAGTATCAGAAGTGTGCCCTCTTTGTAGGAAAACAAAAACTAGTAGCCCTTCCACTCAATCCTATTTAGGTAGAGTAACCCTTCATACAATGGGGGTTAAAATTCATAGGTATGGTAAATCTACCATCAAGTACAAGGAATAAATGGGTTCTCACTATAATTGAATAATTCAGTAGGTGGGTGGAATCCATTATTTTGAAGGAGGCTAGTGAAAGTGTAGTCTTGGATTTCCATAACAACTTTGTAACTAAGTTTGGTGTCCTAGCCACCATAATTTATGTTAATGGATTGGCATTCCTTATCATAAAAATAAGTAAGTGGACTCTCAAAATATTCATATACCTTATCACCTCTTCCAAATACTATCCTTAGGGAAATGGACTATCAGAGTCCACAAACAATATTTTGTTGAGGATCATCATGAAGACCATGGAAGAGAATCAAAGAACATGGCACACCAAGCTAAAGATAGTCTTGTGGACTAACAGAGTGAATCCTAAAACTACCATTGGTAATCCTCCATATGTTATTATATAAGTAAGAGAATCCAAATTGCCTATCTCCCTTGATATTCTTACATTGGAATTATCCCATTAGCTTGAGTTGATGGAAGATGAACCCATGAATGTGAGGATGGTAGAACTCATCGAGTTAGAAGAGACTGGGGACCTTGATATGAAAACTTTGGAATTACACCAAGCTCTAGTCAATAAGGCTTTTGACAAATGATTTATAGTAAGGAACTTCAAGGAAGAGGACATAGTCCTCAAATGGGACTCAAATAAGGCCAAACTAGGAAACCACACCAAGTTTGATAGCTTGTGAAGTGTACCTTATTCGATCCATGGATGTAAGGAAGACAATGATTTTCATCCTAACCAATTGGATGGAGAGGTAATACTCATCCCATTAAATTGAATTAATTTTAAGCCTTTTTATTAAGTATCATTGTGCCCATTCTAACATATTATACATAGTAGAATAACTTTATACTTTCCTCTAAGTGCCTTGTGTACTTTTCTTTTATGTTTTATTGCTTCTTTTTCTAAAGTACATTGGGAATTTTATTATGTTTTATTTCCTATTGATCCTTATTTCCTCAAGAGAGGTTGAGCTTAGTTGTATAAAATAATGACTCCATACCCAATGGACTGGATAAGACAAATGGTATGTGTTCTCAAAGCATAGCAGGCATGCTTCCCTATAAGTCACCAAAGATATTGGATATTTTAACCCACATAATAAAACATTGAATGGTTTAATGAAGCATATAGTTTTTCACATGTTTTAAACATCTAGAGCATAAAATGTATTATAGATACCCTTTGGGGTATCAAAATTGATTATAATAATGGTATAAAACACAAATAGATAGTTTGCTGAGGCCAGATCTCACACGTGTGAACAAGTCAGGAAGAATTGGTCATGTGGGTTCATTCACTTTTGTGATAAGATCATATGAAATAGATTTAGGTCCTCCAATAAAGTGAAAATTAAGTTATGTATGTGCAAAGTTAGATATTAATTAGATTTTAATTAGGTTTTCCATACTTAGCCATTTGAGTGGACTATTTCCAAGACATCACAAGGGTTCAGATATGGACTAGTAAACTTGGGCATTCAATATCTTCATTTGAAAATTTCATAAGACCAGTGAATCAAATGGATTTATTCCTTTTGACAAGAAGAACATCTCCTTAAAGTTGAGGTCTCCATGACTTTTGTTCTTCAAGTTATAGGACTTTGAAAAAAGACTTTCAAGATAAGATGTTCACACTAACATCAAATTAAGGATCAAGAATTTTTTTATCTATGCTTAAATTTGATGGTCTATGAGTTGTTAATCTTGTTCCATAGAATGTTGAATAATGGTGGTGGGATGTCCAATTTAAGGATAGATTAAGATAAATACTATCGATCTTAAATTTTATGGTATGCAACTATCAAGGATGGTTATGTAAACATCATTTAATAGGAGCAAGGACATTAATTTCAAGGCCATAAACTAGCCATTTAATTTAAAATAGTGGTTCTTAGTAGATCAATGACTGGTGTTTAATCTAGCATTAAAATATAACAATAAGTGTTTCTCAAAGAGTCAACAAATCTAAAAGGTGAATATATGTTTGATAAGTGTCAAGGATGTGTGTAGAAATATAAGATCGATGATTCATGGGCCTTCATATAGTTTGAAATTGATAGAGTGAGTTGAGTCAATTTGTTAATAAGATGAGTCAGTTTTTGATAACCAATTAGATTAAAGATGAGCCCAAGATTTTTGATGAAGGTTGTGAGGCTATTTTTGACAATGAAACATAGGGTTTTTTAGGGTCTTCTAATGCTATTAGAGCTAGTTCAAATGCCATAGATTAATCTAGGTGATGTAATAAGATACATTGAATCATATGGATTACCATTAAGGTAAAAGTATGGACCTCTATTTAATTTTTTTACTCAGGTAGAGTTGTTTCTATAACAATGTTCACCATTTTAGGAAGATCTGCATGTGTATATATAGGTTATGGTTCTTACATACGAAGGATGGGTCTTTTGGACCTATTATAATATAGGAAAGTGATACATACTATATAGGTCTACACTGATTTTAAAACTATAAGAAAACTAATAAACTTAAATTGGTTTTCCACCTATAAATAGACCTATAATCCAAACATGAAGTAGAGATACAATTAATGAAAAATATCTTCATCCTTCAACATGACCATAATATCAACAAGCAGTTTCCTAAAAGGCACTTAGACATGATCTGGTAAGATCCATGTGTATGACATTTTTTCTTCAAGTGAGATATGGCATGATGGATCAAAGAAAAAGTTCTAGTATTTGGAGCTATATCTAATAGAATTTAATGCATCCTTTAAAACTTTGGGAACCTACACACTCAGCAAGCCACACTTAGTGTCTAGATTGATAAAAAATGTGGTAATGCTTCCATTGGCCAAGGAGCAAGGGGTGGTAGCTCATGTTTATTTAATGACATAGAATATGTGTTCTTTTTCATATAGTGTGCTTTTCCATCCATTCTAACTATCTCTCTTCTATATCTCGGTCTCATTCCCTTTGTGAAGGGTCTCAACTTTTAATATTTATCATCTTAATTTTTTGAGACAAGGATACTCATCGAGACCCTTGCAAGAGTGTGCTCATTTGATAAGGCTAAAATCTATCAAAATATTGCAACAATTACCTTCTAAAGTAATAATATCAACTCTCTTCTTATCTCTTATCTTTAATCAATGTTTAGCATGTTTTTGTATGGTGAATTTGTGAAGGACATTCTTTTCTAGTTTATTATCCTTCCACTTGCCTCTTTGAAGGTGTTTTCAATCTAATATCAGTTCTAAATTAGTGTTCTATTTGGAACCCCTTTCATGAAATATTTATACAATTAGTGAGATTGTGATATTGATTAGGCCATAGTTTTCTTTTTTTGCCAATCTAGTGTGTGTGAAAGCATATACGAGTGTCCATTTAACTTTGGTGCATCACCCATTTAGCTTTATTAAGAGCCATTACCCTCTTCTTAACCTTTTTCCCCATGAAGTATTAAATTAGAATTAGTTTAGGTAAGAATTAAAGAGGAAGGTAGCCTTCTCCTAAGGTTTATCACCAATAGAGGTTACCCATAACCTGAGGTTATCCCAATATTATAGCTTAGTTGGAGAGAGGCTAAAAACCCTCTCAAAGGGTAAAAATTAAGCCTATAACAATTATCTCCTTTTATCTAGGGGTAATGTTCATTTTCTTATTTGTTCTTTGTTTGTACTAACATTTGTGAATACCCATTATTTTTTATGTTATTTCTCTTTATTTTTTTATTTCTTTATTTTCTAGGTGTTTTTTTTGCCTATTTGTTTGCTTTCTTATTGTGCCTTGATTCAGTCTATGTTTTTTCATTGGGTGATTCCTTGTGCATTATTCTTAGATCCATTTATATTCATACATCAACATTACCATCATGGTTTTTATCATTGGTGATTTATTTTCCATTGAGTATTAGATTGTGTGTTAGTCCATATGTATATTTTAGACAAGTTATCATGGTGTTCTATCATGATGCCTACCTTTACATTCTATAGGAAAAATCAACTCTTGGAATATATAGAGAAATGTAACAATGATTTATATCCTTGGCACTAGCAACATTCCCAATGTAATCCAAATCATATATCAAAGAGGGTAATTAAACAATGAATGAATTTTACTCCTTTCTAGTTCAAATGAGCATCTCCCTACTTGTAGGTTGCCCAAATTCTTCTTTCTCAACTATACCAATTTTCCATCATCTTCCATATCCTATTTAGCATAGTTAGGGTATAATAATTCTAATCACATTTGGGAAAATCATTGTATACCATCTGACTTACATTACCAATGCTTATTATTGCCTTTGGGAAAATCATTTTGTTTCCATTCATTTTAAGGTTAGTTATTATAACCACCTTTGGGAAAATCATTCTCTTTCTTCTACCTAATTGGGGCACATTTTCATTGTGATAATTATTATAACTACCTTTGGGCAAACCATTATCTCTATCCTCCAAAATAAGCCATGTTTTTATCCTACCAATGTTTCTAAACACGTATGGGAAAATCACTATTTTCCTTTTTTATTATTATAACCACCTTTGGGAAAATAATCCTCTTGTTACCCTAATAATTTTTTAATGATTATAACTACCTTTAGGAAAATCATTAATTTTTTTGTCCCACCTATGTCGATGATTATAAGTACTTATGATAAAGTCATCTTGTTTGTCTTCCTCAACTATGAAAGTTTTATATGTCATTGATTATAACCACCTATGGGAAAATCATTCCTTTCTACCCCATTTCATCTTTTGGTCCAATCACTTCCATTGTTCAAAGGATAGATTGATGACCTCTTTGCCAACCACTCCCTAGAGGGGGTATCTATAGTTCATCTATTATGATAGAATTCATAAGCATACAAGTAATTTTCATTATTTTATAATAATTTACTATGTTTAACTCTTAAAATGCCTTCCTAAATAGGGAAAAACTATAGACACCTAAAATTGGCCACTAATGGACTTCTATCAGAATTTAAACTGATTCCTACAAACCTTTGCAAATTAAGCCTAAGAATCACTAAACATCCCAAATATTCTCATGATTGATTCATAAAAGCTCATAATCTCATTGAGACATCCATAATTGGGGTATCTTACCATAATCAATAATAATATCTCATGGATTTATCCATAAGCATCCTTTGACGTCACAACATGCAATTTGGCCTATAGACCTATTAAGTGGGGCACTTTCACACATAAAAATAATCTTGAAAGAGTTAAATGGATAATAAGAAATAATTAACAATCTAAACCAAATTAAATGCTTGGTTTAATTATCCATGTGAATAATTAATTACTAAAAAAGGAAATTCAAAAATATGAAATATCTTAGCTTTTCATGATTACCTTTTTTAAATTGTCAAGACTTTGGAAACATCTCAACCATGCCTATTCATTTAAAATCATTATTTTTGACACTTTTTAATTCTACTAAGGTTAATTTACTCATTTGTGTTAGGTTTTAACCCATTCCATGTTTAAAAGTAAAATTTAATTAACCTTGAGGTAGGGTTAGTCCATAAGCCTATAAATACAAGCCATTACCTATTGAAAAGAGAGCTTGAAAATTGTAGAGTTATAATGAAAGTTTTATATTATGATTTATATCATTATTGTTATAATTCCAAAATATTGAGGAAAGCCACATCAAGCAAACATAATCCATATCAAGCCATAATGGTGTCAAGGAGAGAATGAGCAAAGAAAACTCCATTGCCAAAGATTCTTTAAGCACAAACTTGAATAAATAACATCTCAATCATAATACCTAGGTTGAGCTATGTGTAAAACAAGGAATAAATTCACATTAGAAGAAAAAAATAATGTTTATACCTCCTTAGAACTTTTTCTTCAAAACTAGATTGAAGAGGTTGAGCTTGACTTGTAGGATATGGATTCTTTGTCAATTCTTGATTCTACACATGGGAATCACCTCTCCTTATCTACACTTGATTCTTCACTTGGCTTATATTTTCCATGAAAATTAGTTTAATCTACTTGTAGAATTAAAAACTATAAGTTTACATGATGAAGCTTTTTTTTGAGTGATGGCCTCGAGATTTGGAAAATTTTCCATACCTTGGTCATGGTAAAAGTGTGTGTAGACCCTTTCATTTATAGAGTTGGAAAATGATTTTGAAACATACATATTAAGATGAAGATCAAGGTCTTAATATTATTCCTCTATTTTCATAAATGAGAAATATGGACTATGGAAGAAAAGGGATGGAATATGTCATATAAATGTAAGAGATTCAAATCATGACCCCTTTGTGTTTGTAAGTGAGGTGTAAAAACTTGGCTTAAGTGTGCAAGTAAAGCATAAGAGACATCATAACCTTTGTTTGATTTCACACTTTGCCTTATGATGATGTCATCCATTTATGAGGTAATATTCAAATTTTGAAATTAGGAAAATAGGATAATTCCAAATACATGGATTTTCCTATTAGAAGAATGATTAAACTTGATTAAGTAGAATTAATAAATAATTAGAAGAAAGGCACAATTTTAAATTTTTATTTTTCAATCAATTATTCACTTAATTATCCTATGAAGGCATTTAAAATGGATTAAATTGATTCAGGATCCATATGGTAAGATTAATGTTGCAATACAATCCATTTCCCAAATCAAGGATGTGTCATTATGATTTTGGGTTAAAATGGAATTTGTATAGGTAAATTAGGTTAAGTTGTGTATTTTAGTTAAAATTGAATTAAATAATGGAAATTAACTCTTTATTTTAATTTATACACATAAGTGGTTCAAATGAACTGTCTACATTTTTCCCCTATTTGAGAAGGCATTGAGAGATACTAGGCATAGTAACTTCTTTTCAAATAATGAAAAAGTTGTTAATAATAAATTTGATAATGTTTTAATAAATATTTATTCACTATTATATTTTAGAATTATGAGTCAATAAACTTATATTTATGCCCCAAAGGGTACTTTATTATCCCTTTATTCTCCCTTGAGGGAATGGTTAGGGAAGAATTGAAAATGGACAGGACTTTAAAAAAGAGAAGAAGATGCAAAAATGGGAGAGATTATGATGTGTCTAAAATTAACCCACTTGAGTTAGTGCCTTCATGATTTTATTCCTAATGTTTGAAAATAATATAACTAAATTGGCCCTAAGGAAGGGGAAGTGGGAAGGATACATCAAAAAATAAGTGGCACACATTAACTTGCCCCAAATAGGGAAAAAGTTGTAGTTTTGGGATTATAAGAAAAACTAAATGATGGATTTGGCATCAAAGAGGGAAGTCTTGGTTGATCATAATAATATACCCCAAAAATGTGTATTACTTCACTAATTCAATGAGATAAAGTAGTAGGGAATATTTGATCATTTATTGGGCTAAATGGTTTTCCCCAATAGGGTGGATTTTTATTTTAAAATGATGACTAAGCAATTTATCAATTGGTTGGAAGGAATAGTTCAAGGATTAGAAATATTACACTTATTAATGATGAGTGGGTGAAATTCAAGAATAATGGTATAATAAATGTTCAAATAATGAAGAAGCCATAATAATTAGGCACATAAGAATGATCAATTGTAAAGACATATATGATTCAGAATAATAATTATGAATCTTCATATACAATCATTTATTGATATGTATCATAAGTAACATATATATTAGTCATGAGACTCAGTGATATAGTTATAGGATAGGTAGATAATGATATTTTTAATATGACATTATTTTTTAGACCTCCAACACTTGATTTTGATGTACCACATGAGGGTATGCACCATGATATTAAACATCATGATGATCGAGCCAAAATGTTCATAAGGACTGACCTATGATCTAATAGATAATTGAAACCAATATACCAATGGTAAAAACCATGATGATAATGAAGACATATTTCAATTGATGGACTCAAGTATAGTTATGTAATAGGATTCACCATAATGATGACTCTAATGGTACAATGGATCGAGTTGAGGTAACAATAGAAAAAGGAATAAAACAAGAAAACACACACAAAAACTTGGAAATAAATGTAATATAGATCATCTTATTGTTTGACCAAGTCAAAATTCATTTATGAAGGCTCAATAAGATTGGTAATTGTTTGATGCCCCCAATAAAGGATACATGCAAGGGAAAGACACATCTCAAGTTTGCTAAAATGATTAGAACCAATAATGTGTTCATCTTAGTTAGGAGGATTTAGGAAGGACACATACTAAAAATGTTTTAGGACTTGAAATGATTATATTAAATATTTGGTTTGACTAAATATAGGATAAGACAATTTTTTTTTGAATTTTAAGGCTTTATATGTTCATGAAGATTGTAAGCCTATTTTGATTTTTAGGTTTTCATGGTTATTTTTTAATGTTTTTGGGTTTTTAGCATCTCAACTCAATGTAGGATTACAATATTTAAAAAAGGTGTAACTAATAAAATGATGAGAGCATGGTTTAGATTGCTCACAAAATGGTGAGAACATGGATTAAAATGCTCACAAAATAGCAAGATCATGGATTAAAAAGATCTCAAAATGGTGTGAGAATGGCTTAGGTAGCTCATAAAATGATAAAATCATGGAAAAGGTGTGACCAATTTGAACTAAGAAATCGAGCACTACCTACATAATATAAATAGACCTCAGGTCAATTTTGTTTAACCTATTGTGGAATATACTACTTAATCAACCAAAATTTGAGGTATAAAAATTATACATTAGAATAATAATGAATGATAATGATCGAATGGACTAGGAGTCTCCAAGGAACATCTCATGTGAGGCCAAATGTGTCTAATTGTTAAAGTGTCATGTGAATAATAGGCCAAAATATTTCCCAAATAGGTCTCAATATACCTTCCACTTTTGTAACAAGGTCAAGATGCAAAAACTTATGGTCATAATAAGATGGGTGGGGATGAATATGATTAAATGGATTAAATGGCTTGAATGACATGATATAGAATGTAGATAGGGTTTCCCCCAAGTTTCAATGTACTTTCAAATAAAAAATTATTTATGCGTGATATTATAAACCATGTTTTCATCATGGTAATTCCCTAAAGTTCAATATGCATGGTTTTCACTATTACCCAAATTATTTATCTTTCTATTTTTTATTTATTTTGTATTTTATATTGATTTTTTCATGATTTTTAGCATTTCAACTCAATGAAGGATTAATGGATGCATAATTTGGACCCTTTTATAACTAACCAATACTTGCTCAGAATGGTATCTCCATTTGAATTGTGCTACTGATATGAATGAGATTACTAGTGTTGTGATCTTCACTGGTTGTTGATTATGCCTCCTCAAAATGTCTAGATAGTATGTCTTCATAGCCTATAGAAGAAACAATCCTACCAAGAAGGGTAAAAAAGGGTAGGTATGGGCTAAATGGTCTAGCTACATAATGAAATATAGATTTTGAAAGGATAATAAGATTAGAATGGAATGTATAATGATTGATGAATAAATACATATTAAGATTTTTAGTGACACATTATTATTGATTATATATTTGACTTGATTTTTTTTTTGGTGGGGCTCACATTGAATTTAGTAATGTCTTCATAAAGTAATGAGGAATTAATTAGATCAGATATTGGCACCTGGAAGAGGTTTTCACCAGCATTTTTTCTTGATTATTCTAACCTAGATTGTCTAATATCACCTAGAATAAGGTTTCACTAAGGTACATTGATAATGCATTTTTAGTGTCTTTTAGTTCTTTAAGCAAGGTTTATCTAAAAGATTCTTATTTTTTATCTTTATTATTATTATCTAGTGCCTCAAACAAGGTTTTATTAAGAAATTACTCTATTTGTGAATGTTATCTTGGATCCCTAGATATTATACCATTGAAATGTTTCCATGGAATAAGGTTAACACTACAAGATTTTGTCAATGTTAATTGATGTTTGTGAGAGGTGGTACATCAATATAATGGATAGGGTAGTTAATGGTAAGGTCATAACTAATGGAAATCGAAGGATAAAATGTATCACCATCCTCATAGAGGACACTAAGATAACTAGGGTGATGTTGAAGGAATTTTCCTCAAAAATTATAGAAAGATCACAAGTATATTTTATTTGATCAACAAGGAGCATGTAACTGATGATACAACATATATTAAGGTATGTTAATTCTAAGGGTTTTTTTTTACTCAAGTGGATATAAATCCAATGTTGATGATGATGTTTATTTGGTTTTGATGCTCAGTTTGATACTAGATCTAGAATGCAAAAAAAAATTTATATTGGTTTTAAAATAGAACATGATTATGATGTAAAGGTAGCCATAAAAATGTTTGGTTGAATTATGTTATCCATAATTACCTTGTTCACCTTTATCTTAGAAATGAAGGATTTAAGACAAAGGGATTTTTAGAAATGGGGGACTTTTAGAAATGGATGAAAGATAACTTATTGGTCAACAACAGGTTATTTAAAGATGAGCTCATCGTAGATGGGTCCTATGACAAATAAAGGTCCATCATCAAATATAGGTGGACCATTAGTGATATACATTTGGTCAAAGGTGGGTGATTTGAAAAAAATGTCATCAATGGGTTGAACATCTTTACATTGACTTGGAAGTGGGTGTATCTAATCATGTTTAAGAAGGGGATCATAACATATCCTAATCAAGTAGTTATCAGTCTTAGGCAACTTGGTTGATTTATGGTTGTAAGACCAGATTAGATTTTTTATGATAAAATTAAATGTCAATAATGGATATAAAATGGCATAGTTTTTGGTGAGATTGAGAGAGTCACTCCATCACTTCTTGACTAAATACTAATGATGACAAAATAGGTTTAGGATCATGAGATGACATGAATTAAATTAATATTATACTAATGCCCTAAATATAGGATACATGCAAGGGGAATTAGATGGAAGAAATTGGCCCCAAAGAGGGCACATTTGGTCTCAATTAAAATGGCTTAAATAGATTGGTCTTGGTCTTAATGTAATTAGAATGGGACCAAATAGGTTGTTCTTGGTCTTAATGTAATTGGAATGGGCATAAAGAGGAAGGTCATAGTCTTGGAATTGAATATGACCAAAAAGGGTGAAAATGGTATCAATTTAATTGGCTTGGCCCCAATAGGGTGTTTCTGGTCTTGGAATTAAATGGGCCTAAAGAAGGTGGCCCTAGTCTCGATGTAACTGGATTAGACCCAAATAGGGCATAATAGGCTAGTTTTAAATTACACAAAAGAGGATGGTTTTGGTTTTTGATTTAATTAACTTGGCCCCAAATGGGATGAATTGGATTTGATTATAAAATTCCATAAAAATGGGAGATTGACATAAATTATAATTTGTTTAAATGGTATTGATTTGATTTTACCTCAAATAGGGTGGATTGGCCTATATATGATTCAAATGAAAGAAAGGATGGATGATATGAATTTTTAATTCCCAATTGACATGTATGAAATATTGAATGAAAAGACAAGAGTTTATTTTATTTATCATGTGATTGATTTTTTAATAGTTGTAATTAGTTGAAATAAATCTAATTTGGCATTGTAAAAAATTGGTTTCGTATGTGGTTTAATATGAACTAGATTGGTTTGGATTGGTTTGGTACATTGTTTAAGATAAAATTGAATTTGGGTTTGATTGGATTGGTGCATGTTTCAAGTTAAAACTGATTTTGGCTTTTATTGGATTGGTATAGTTTGTATATAATTATGAACTTATCTTTATAATTAGGTTGACTAAAATCTAAATAACACTGATGATATAGTAACAAAATTTGAACCATAGTTGGGTTTTAGATTCAAATTATTTAACTTTAGAATTGAATCTTGGATTTATAATTGGGACTTGGATTTTAGAATTGGAATTTGGATTTGGATTTGGAATTAGACTAGGAATTTGTCTTAGGCATAATGACATAATTTGTAACCTTGATCTTGAATTGGTTTGACATTAGCAATTTGGATTAGGACAAGGATTTGATTTTGACTTGGGTAGCCTAACAACATAGTTTAGACAAGAAAGGTAGGTATTTTGACTAAGTTTGACATGACACTTTTCTTTAAAAGAAAATTTTTGTAGAGTAATGCCTTGTATGTTTATAAAAAATGGTTTGGATTTGGACTTAGTTTGTTTCAAGTTGGTTTTAAGTATAAATAAGGTTTTAACACATCAATTAGACAACAACACACCAGTATTGAAAAAAAAATTATAATATCTGACATGATTTTACATCACATTCATTCAAACCTTCAATATACTTTACTTAAGAGAAGATTATAAAATTTAAGATTCATTAAAGAAATTATTTCAATTATCTATCAGTTGTTAATCCCATCCTTCTCTCAAAAGGTTTGTATGATTAAGGTAATCTTCAGCGGTTGTTACCTTTGAACCCTTACATCAATTTATGTTCCATACCAAATAAATTCTTATAAGTTTTGAATTGGATTTATATATGGTCTTGATATACCTTAAAATATATATAGACAAAAAATCCATCAATTGGACATTAATATTTAATAGGCCATTTGATAAAGTGTATAGTCCCTTTGTGACCACTTCATCCAAATATTTCATTAAAGTGATACTATAAAAATCAAGATCTAAGGGACATTTTAGCTAAGGTATCACTGACATAACCTTAATTTGTATACCCCATCAAATAATGTGGCTAGTCTTATGCTAAGATGTGAATTCCTAGTCAACGTACCCCTAGGACCTATGGGAAGGAAATGAAAACCATCCCACATGACCAAAATAAAAATAAGGGTATAAGGAAAATAGGAAATTTTAATTTATAAGTCACCCAAAAGGGGATATCATAAATGGAAATTAACCTTGCAAGATACTCAAGAGAGAATAAAATATTTATAGAAAGGCAAGTACTTTAGAAAATAAACATTTTTTTCTTACAACCCAAATGAAAATGTGAATTAATTTTAAGCCCAAATTGAGATGTGTAGGAAAATTGCTTTGATTGTAATAAAAAATACACTTTTCAATCAAGTTCTTATAAAACAAATGATTAGAAGTTTAAGATAGACAATGAGTATGGAATTTTAAGGTCTCAAGTTTTACCAAAAGGTTGATTTCATTAATACACATGTAGAGTTAATTTCACCATTTTACATAACATGAAACATAAAAATAAGAAAGGTCAAATTCACTGATTAGCTTTATGAATTTACTAATTTCATATCCGTTTCATAGATTCTAAATTAATTTCATTGATTCCAAAACTTGTGCATAGAAAAAGTAAAAAGTATAAAATGGAATTGTGGAGATTAGAAAGTCAAATTCACTAATTTTAGAGATATTTTATTGATTATAAAACTTGTACATAGAAAGAAATAGAAAGTATAGATTTAAAATTTATCAATTAATAGGTTGAATTCACTGATTTTAGAGTAATTTCATTGATTCCAAAACCTACAAATAAAACAAAATAAAAAGTTTGAAAGAGTGATTTCATTGATTATATGTTTGAATTCACTAATAGGTAGGGAAAATTTGTTATTTTTAGGGATGAAATCAATTATTAATAAGTCAAATTTGTTGATTTTACCTAAAACAAAGATTAATGACATTTTTGAAGAAAAAGAGGTGAATAAATATAGTTATTAGGTTAATTATAGTAATTATAAGTATGTTAATTATCTAAAATAACTTATGGGTTGTGTTAGGTCCCATCAGATATGCCACTATGTAGATTAAAAATCCAAGATAGGTTAGTCAATCTATTAGTGAATGAAATCAAAATGAACTTGAAGAAATATCATCTCAATACTAATCCCTACATTGAGATATTTAGAAAACAAGTATACAATGCACATTAGAAGATACAAATAGTTTTTATACCTCCTTATAATATTTTATTTAGAACTAGTTTAAAGAGGTTGAGCTCGGCTTATATACTATGGAGTCTATGGAAATGTTTGATTATTTATGTGGAAAGTATCTCTTCTTATCTACACTTGATTTTTGGATTGGCTTGGATTTGGAATGAGGATTGGTTGAATCTCCTTGTATAATTTGGAAGAGTAAATTTTCATAGAGAAGATTTTTTGTTGAGCGATATCCTTCAAATTTGGCAAAACCTCACTACCTTAGTTGGTCATGGTGAAAGAGTTTGTAGATCCTTTAATATATATATATATATATATATATATATATATATATATAATTATTATAGAATTTCAATATTGAGATGAAGATCAAAGGCCCAATATTAGTCCTCCATTCTTATCAATTATAAATATAGAGTGTGGAATAAAATGGATGGACTATGTCATGGAAATGTAAGAGATTCAAATAATGACATGTTTATTTGTGTAAGTGAAGTGTAAGAGCTTGTCTTGAGTGTGAAATGAAAGTGTAATACATGTCATAATATTTAATTTATTGGACACTTTGCCTTATGATTCCATCCATTTATGAATAAATATTCCAATTTTAAATTTAAGAAATTAGGATAATTACAAATCCATGGATTTTCCTATTAGAATAATGATTAGAATTGATTAAGTGGGATTAATAAATAATTATATTAATGGCATAATTTAAATTTTTTATTTTTAATAAAATATTCACTTAATTATCTTATGAAGACATTTTTTAAGGATTGAAAAGGTTCATGATACATTTGAAAAGAATACTAATGCCATTTGATTCATTACCCAAATATGGGATGCATCATTATGATTTTAGGTTAAAATGGAAGTTTTTTACGTAAATTAGGTCTAGTGGTGATTTTTGATTAAACTTGTATGTGATTACAAAAATTCACCCTAGATTACAATTAATACCTAGAAGTGGTTAAAATGAAGTGTCCACTTTTTATCCCTATTTGAGAAGGCATTATGAGACACTAGGCATAGTAACATCTTTTCAAAGAATGAATAATTTGTTAATAATAAATTTTATAATTATTGAATAATGATGTATTCAATCTTCTCTTTTTTAATTATGAGTTGATAAACTTAGAATGATGCACCAAAGGGTGATTGATTATCCTTGGAATCCCACTCAATGGAATGTTTAGGGAAGAACTGAAAATGCAAGGGCCATAAAAAGGAGAGTAAGACACAAGAATGTTATAAATTAGCATGTGGATAAAATTATCCCACTTTATATAATGCCTGTATGCTTTTATTCCTAATCTTTTTTAAGAATATAACTAAATTGGCCCTAATTCAAAGGGAAGTGGGAAGGATACATCCAAAAATAAGTGGCACACTTTGACTTTCCCCAAACAAGTTGAAATTTATGGGATTGGAAATAAAATAAATTCTAAATGATGGACTTTACACCAAAGAGGGAATTCTTGGTTTATCAAAATAACTTTCTACAATAGGGAAATTTTGATAATTGATTTAATGATTTTCCCTAGTAGGGAAGATTTAATCATTGATCGGTCTAAATGGTTTGCCCTAGTAGTGTGGATTTTTATTTCTAAATGATGATCAAGTTATTGATTGAGTGGTTGGAAAACATAGCTCAAGGGTGTAAACTATTGCATAGATTAATGATGAATAGGTACAATGTTAGTGCATGGTATATTGACTATTCAAATAATTAAGAAGCCAAAAAAAACTAGGAACACAAGAATGTTCAATGGTAATGAAAGAGACGATGAAGAATAATGATTATGACTCTTTGTATACACTCATTTATTGATATGTAACATGAGTAAAATATATATTAGTCATGATTTTCAATGATCTAGTTGTATTATAGGTAGATAAGGATATATTTGTTTTAAAATTCATGATTAGACATCCAATACTTGATTTTATATATAGCAGATGAGGGTATGGACCATGATATAAAACATCATGATGGCCAAGATAGAATGTGCATAAAGACTGATCCCTAAACTAATAGACAATTGACAATAATACATCAATGCTAAAATCCATGATGCTAATGTAGACATATGCCAATAATCACCATGATGCTAACCCTAATTAAATAATAGACTTAATTGATGAAATAATAAAAAAGGAAATTAAAAAGAAAACCAAGGTAAATTTTAGTGGCCCATATAGAAATGAACTTGGATTTTTTTTGCTAAATTTATTAGTATGTATTTCAAAAGTCTGGTAAAAGTTAACATATGATGTTTATTCATGTAAGCAAATGGATATGTGAAATGTAACTTGTTGTAGAAGGTATGCATCATAAATGGATGGTAGTTATGCCAATATTCTTTGGAAATTTAGTCATTGAATGATTACATATTACATATAATGGTGAATAAGATCATATTAACTTTTTTATGGAGTGAAAAATTATATTTATATTCATGAAATTTATTTTAAACAATAGTCGATCTAACTTAGAAAACTAACTTACACCCAAATAATTTAGGTGAATCCACATTATTAACCACTCAATAAAATAGCCAAATGACAATTTTTAAAATCAAATTATTCATGAATTAACAAATAATAGCCACTAAAATTTACCTTGAAGCAAACAAGGAAGCAAACTTGGAAATAAAATCGATATAAATCATCTTATTGTTTAACCAATTCAAAATACACGTGTTAAGGCTCAATGAGACTAGTAATTGGGATGGTGTCCCCAATTAAGGATACATACAATGGAATGACACATCTTAAGTTGGCTAAAATTATTAGAACCAATAATGAGTTTTCCCTAGTAGGGTATATTTGAATAGGATGCATCCCAAAAATGTTTTAGGACCTAAAATGATTGGATTAATAATTTGGTTTGACTAGATCTAGGATAAGACAAATGTTTTTGAATTTTGTAGCTTTGTATCTCTTATGGATATTGTAATCCTATTTTGATTTTTAGGATTTTATAGTTGTTTTTAATTTTTTTGGGTTTTTGGTATGTCAACTCAATGGATGATTATGAGATGTAGAATGGTATATCTCTAAATATGGTCAGAGAATGTCTTAGGTTGTTCATAAAATAATGAGAGAGTGGCTTAAAATAATCGTAAAATAGCAAGAGTATGGGTTAAAAGGCTCACAAGAATTAAATAACCTTTCTTAATTGATTTTAAAATGGAGAGATCATTTGAAATAGGTGACCAAGCTAACCTAAGAAACTAATCACTCCTTACATAGTCTACAAAGACCTTACATTAATGTAGTTTAACTTGTAATAAAAGATACTACTTAATCAATAGTAGGTTAACCTAGGGAAATGACATGGTAGAATAATAATGAATGAAGATGAGGGAAAGGACTAGGATTTTCTAAGTGTTGTGTGAGAGCCAAATATGTCTAGTAATCAAAATGTTGTGTGAATAATAAGAATGTACCTTCCACTTTTATAATAAGGTCAAGACAAGAAGACTAATTAACATAATAAGATGGGTTGAACTAGATAATATTGAATGGATTACATAGATTGAATGACATGGTTTATAATGAAAATAGGTATACCCCCAAGTTTTAAGGTAATTGCAAACAAAAAATAATTTAAGCATAATGCCATAAACCTGGTTTTCATCATGATACTTTCCCAAAGTGCCATAAGCATTATTTTCACCATTGGATGAATTATTTGTCTTTATATTTATCTTTTTGATTTATTTTGAAATTTTAATTAGTTTTTATGATTTTTATCATCTCAACTCAATAGAGGAATAAAAGATGCATAATGTGGACCCTTTTTTATCTACCAATACCTAATCAAAATAGTAGATCTATCTAAATTCTAATACTAATATGAATGAGATAACCACTATTGTGATATTCATTGGTTTTTAATTATAACTCCTCTAAACCTATAAACAAGATGTATTTGTAGCCTCTAGAAAAAAGAGTGCCACTAGAAAGGGTAAATAAGGGTAGGCATGTACTAAATGGTCTAATTAGATAATATAATATAGGTCTTGAATGGATAATATGATCATAATGGAATGCAAATGCTTTATAGATAAATTAATATTAGGATTTTCAATCACACACATTGATCTTTAGTATGGATTAAAATTTATTTTAGTTATGGCATGGCTGATATTGACTTTAGTGGTGTATTCGTTAAACAATAAGGAAATAATTATATCAACTATTGGTGCTTCAAGAATGTTTTCACTAATAAATTTTTATTTGTTATTCTAACTTGGATTATACAATAACACCTTGAATAAGGTTTCACTAAGGGTCATTGATAATTCATTTTGATTTTCTCTTAGTTCCTTAAGGAAGGTTTCACTAGAGGATTATGAATTTTTATCTTGATTATCATTTATTTCCTCAAAGAAGGTTTCAATAGGTGATGCAATTTTTAGACTTTTATTATCCCCTAGTGCCTCATACAAGGTTTCACTAGGATATTGTTCTTCTACTTGAATGTTTTCTTGGATCCCTAGATATTCTACCATTAAAATTTCAACATTACATGATTATGTCAATACCAATCAATGTTTATGGGAGGTGGTACATCAATATAATGGATAGGTCAGTTAATGGTAAAGGTATGGGTAATGAAAATGGAAGGATAAAAGGTAGCATAGTCATCATAGAGGTCACTAGGATAACTTGGCTCTATATCAGATGAAGCTTCCTCAAAAACTTTAGAAGGATAAAATATATATTTGATATAATATACAAGGAGGTCCAATTGATATTGTATGTAAAGGGGAATGTAATTGATTTATAAATCAATCCTATCCCAAAGAAGATAAATCCTACTTACACTTACTATTATTAATACACTAAATATTTAGGGTCATGATCAATATGGATCCATTAGACCTAGCCAAGGGATAAATTACCACAATAATATCACTAAGGAGGGTTCCAAAGCCTCCAATAAAGAAAAACTATGTAATAACCCTAACTAGGTCATATGTTTTCATATTCACTAAACTAATAATAGGTGAAGTGAAAGTATAATTTAGTGCTCACCAAAGCTTGTGGCACAAAATGGGGTTAGTGAACATAAAATTATACATGTATAATAGAATTATATTTAAGCTATGGATATGTAAAACTCTAATTCATGGAGAGATCCATATATTAAAAATCCATTACTTATGTTACTTCTATCTATTAAAGAGAGGATCAAAGTTTGAGATACTTACCTTGAAGATTAACATGTCAAGACTCAATCTCTCCCTTAGACAAATGGCTATTTTAAAGAGGTGGTTGTGGTTTGTAAGGATCACTAAGAAAGGCCCAAACATCTAAGACTATTTCACAATACAATATTATTCTCAAAGTACAAACCCTAATATAAGACTCCTCAAGTAGAATGGTGAAAAATTAGATTGTCTCAATTAACTCTTTTTGTCTTTGTAAAAATGGTGAAATGGATGTTTATATATATTTGAATCTAATTGTAGTCCTTTTTGAATGTTTAGCTAATAGGGTCAACACAATCAACTCTATATCTTTATTGATAAAAATAAAATAAATCCTTGTCTATGTTGACCAGTGGTGGACCTAGACCCTAAATAAATTTTGTCAATTACAGCATAAGGTTGATGAGGTTGAAAGTGTATCTTAAACTATAAAAAAGGATTTTAAGCTAAATAAGGGATAATGAAGGTAGAAAATAACTAGAGGGTGAAAAAGAGGAGGCAGAGCTTAGGGTAATGTTTTTAGGAGATGGATTGATAAAAAATGGTAGTAAAGGGATAATAATCTTGTAAAACACCAATGGTCTACCCACCCCTTTCTTGATGTACCCCTTAAGGTGTGCACTTAGAGAGATTGAGAATAGATGAGTTCTTGGAAGATATAAATCATCAATAATTGATAAAGTTCAAAAATATTATATGTATACATATTCACCACCCAAAGCTCAACATGTGTCACTCAAGTGTAACAAGGGATGGTGGTTAAATAAAACAACATAGAAACACGTAATTCTAAGGTTAGAAAAAATTGTACTATTTTAAATCATAAAATGATTTAAATTAAATGACTAGAAGGGAAATAATTGAAAAATAAAAGTAATGTATGTGTACCTTATCTTACCTTTATCATTGGATGGTTGTTTGTTGTGTTGTAATTTTTATCATGGAGGGCATAAAAACTAATTTTCACAAACCCAAAGATACAAAACTAAAGTGAAAAAATAAACAAATGCAAGAAATCCAAGATAATTTATGCCATGTAGACAAGATGTACTTAGAAATTTGGCAAGTTGGAGTGAAAAATGTTATATTGGACCAAATGACCAAGTAAAAATTTACAATAAATTGGGTAACCAAAAATACAATGTTACTAAATATTTAAAAAGTAAAACAAGTAAACATTAAGTAAGAAAGGAAAATTCACCAAGTCAAACCAAGGACACACGTCCAAAATGGTAATCAAACAATAATGTAAAATCATAAATAATACTTACTTAAACAAAGATGGGAAATAAAAATGCTAAAACAACATTGATGAGTTAGAAGTAACAATACTTACTCAATCATGAATGGAAAAGTGTGTTAGAGTGAAAAAAACATTGGTGCAAGATAAGTAATAATCCAACCTCAATCAGTAATGGAAAAAGAAAATTAAACTAGAAATGTACTCATGTGTCTAAAAAAAGGCTATTATAATAGTAAAAAATGTAAAGGAAATCAAGGAACATCTAAAGATGTAGATTCATGGTATAAATAAAATAATCCTTAATTATTCAAACATATTGTTTGGTTCTAAAGATAAATAAAACTAAAAAAATAGTTATAGAATGTTTTTAATATGTGAAGAAGAGGAAATATATAAAAAGGGAAAATATATTTATAATCACACTTTCCTATCAAGGAGGAAATAAAATGGATGGATGGGAGAATGAAGGATAAACTAATTTAGAGGAACTCTTTATGAAAGTCAAGACACTCGTGTTATATTTATCAAAATAAGGACTTTTGGCATTAAGGATTTTAAAGAACTTTTCTTAGCAACACAGATATTAGGTTAAGAAATGAAGTATGTAGATCATCCCATAGAGGCTCGATGAATAAAAATTAAAATGGACCTACCTTCCCACAACATATTCCCCATTCCGTAGGACCCCTTATGGAGTCATTGATCTACTACAAAGACTAGGTACTTGTGTGAGAATTTAATTAGAACCATAGGGTTTGTTGAATTATCCTATTCCAATATACTAGTCTACTACACCTAAATATACCTAGGATCTATCATTAAGCCAATTATGGAGTTTTAGCTTCAATTAAAAATAGGAGATGTGCTTGTAATCATTTCTTTTTGGTGTGATTTTGAATTTTTGACTATGTATATGGCATTTTTTATCATTACCTTTTGTTTCAAATGATTTGTCATTTAAATTTCTTTATATATTTTTATATTCTTCCTCCATATGGATTTAGAAGACCAAAAATGGGTGATAAAGATGTCTTTAATTTAAATACTTTGGACTTGACTTCTAATAAATAGAACTTAGAGATCATGGTTTCTAAGAGTCTCATTAATTTAGGTGAAATGAGAGTGTTATTTTGAATTTAACCTTGGTTTATCAAATGTGGAATGAAAGGAAACAAAATCAAGAGGAATGGAACATGAAATAATCTGAATGACTTCAAATTGTAGAAAATATGAAAAATCATGAAAAAGGGATACAAAGATAATAAAATGTGATTCCTTATAATAATAATGAGGGAAGTTTAGGAAAACATGAAAACACTTTATTATCCTAAACTAGTATTTTCAATCAAAAGCCAAAATTGAGAACAAGGATAAAAAAATCATAAGCATTGCAAACATTCTAGAAAAGGAACACCAAATTAAACATGGTGATTTTATGAGGAAGGTTAGGTCCTATCCATGGTTTGATACTACAACTCATAAAAGAGTAACCCAAGAGGGTACACAAATAATGTGAAAATATAATTATAAATAATACACTTGTAAGGAAGTCTAGGTATTATCCATGGTCTTACACTAGAACTCAAAAAAATGAAAAACCCAAGGGGTGCAAATATTATTGGAAAGAAAGAAAACAAGGATAATAGAAATGGAAATAATGAGGAAGACCATGTCATATCTATAGTTTTACATTGTAACTCATGATAAAAGGGAAACCAAAGGACCAAAGGGATATCATATAGAAAACATTATAATAAAGGGATGATTTAAGCAAAATAATTTTAGACGAATTGTGCATTGTTGGGATCTTCAAAAATATGGCCTTCATTAGTTTGAAGGCAATATGTGCTAAATCCAAGAATGTATTTTACTAAATAAGAGCCGCAATTTTTTTTGGATATTTACCTTTTTTTTATGAGTATAATATATATTAAGGATAAGATCACCAACATTAAATTTGAAAACTTTAACTCTTTTATTGTGTTGTTTGGCAATATGAGCTTTGTATTGATGATTATGTTGTAGGGAAAAAAGACAATGTTCATCAAGAAGATCAAGAATATGAAGGTAAGATTCAAGTAATTATTCATTAGGTATGATATAATGAAGAGAGATGTGGAGATAAGGAATCTCAAATTCTAATGGGAGGACCAATTCAGAACCATAAACTAGAGAAAATATTGTTTCCCCAGTAGCAATGCATATGCTAGTGCAATAAGCCCAAAGAGTGGGATATAGATAAAGATGCCAATATATGTGGGTATCATGAGTTATCTATTGGATAATTTTATTAAGAATTTTGTTGTTATCCTTGGCTTAGTCATTGCATTGGGGATGTTAAGGCATGGAAAATTTGAGATTGAATTTAAATTTTTCATATAGCTATTTTACATCTTTATATTTAAAATTACCACCATTATTTGAAATAAGAGTATGAATAACTCCAAAGTAGAAAATTATTTGATTGAGGATGAATTTGGAAATGGTCATATTGATGACATTAATGAGAGGTAAATCCTTGACCCATTTAGTAAAATACTTGGTGGATGTGATAATAAAGACATGCATGTCTTTGGATCTAGGTAATTTGCCTATCAGATATAATCCCCACATGGAGAATGGCCAAGGAGAATTTATGGTTTGAAGCTTGGATCGACGTGAATGGATTACATCATCATGAATTTGGTAAGTACAATAATATAAAACTCAAAATCTAATTACTTAGGTATCAATAATAGCACCCAACCTATAGGTTCTTTTTCTTTCTCACTTAACCCTTCTCGACTAGACTTTCACTGATTCCTAGTCACCCATAGCTTCCCAGACATAGATTTTTGAGACAAAAGAAACACTCTCAAACCTAGATCCTGTTAATCATGAGATATACTGAGAGGGGGGGTGAATCAGTATATATATCTTATAAAATGTTCCCTTAATTAAACATTCAAGATATGTAATAAAACTCAAATAATAAACATCACACAAGAAAGAGAGAGACACCAGATATAACATGGAAACCCAATGTGGGAAAAACCATAGAGAACAATCTCAAGTATATTAGTGAGAACAAACCCACAGGAGCACCATACCCCTTTGCCAAGTAACAACCTCAGCTACAATTCATGAGCACCACCCCACATGAGCTTCAAACCCCTTTGCTGAGCACCAACCTAGCTGTCATTCATGAGCACCAACCCACATGAGCATCATCCACTTTGTGTAAACCACACACCTATCTCTCAATGTTCCTAAATCAACAAATGATAGTTCAATACAACATCTCTTTCCTCTCTCTCACCTTTGCTCTTCTAAGCTAGATAATACAATATCAAATTAACCTCTCACACTCATATTAAAAATGGCTAATCAAGCCTTTATTTATAGCTTTCCAAATGACCTTTGGCCTTACCCCTTTGTGACCTTTCAATTCTAATGAAAAATGGTGCCAATCTTGGATGACCCTTCATATCCAAGCATTTGAAAAGTCATGTGGTGACCCTTCATGACCAAAAACGTCTTTCCCACTTTTGTCCTTATCTTTGGTGACTTTTTGTATTCCTTTAAGTGTCTCTTCATGAGAAATTTGCCCATACTCTTTTGTCTTCACTTGGTGACTCTTGGTATTCCTCAAAATGACTCTTCATGGGAAAATGCATCCCATCCTTCTTTTGTCTTTATCTCGTGACTCTTCATCTTCTCCATGGGCCCTTATTTAGTCTCATATGCAACCAAAAATATATTCGTTATAATTAAATAAATATTAACTCATATTAGCCAAGATAAACAATATTAAATGCAATGGGGCCTTTATCACTAATAATACTAAACCTTTGACAACAATGACAATATTTCCAACATATCCATCCACCTAGATCTTATCCTCCTAGTATAATAGTGTAGAACTTGGATAGGAATGGTGTAATTTAGGGGTGTCTTATTTCTAGTGTTATTGTCCAAGTTCACTTTAACCTCAAATGGTCATATTTACCTAATTCCTTATATTTTAGCCTATCAGCCTAATGCAATCTCATCTAACCCATGATCATTAGTTTAACTATAAAATGACATTCAATGTCCATTTAGAAGGGTTGCCACTCATTCACAAGAAAGAATCATGAATAGAAGCAAGTACACTCAAGCACTCTTCCCTATTCTCTACATATAACCTTCAAAAACCAATTCAAGCCTATTCAAGAACTCATACTAGTCCTTAGTCATCCAAGGTACATTCCAATTTTTCATTATAGTTACATACATCACACAATTTCACCAAAAAAATCAAATGGTAAAACTAAATTATCTTGATCCCTCTTCTAAGTGTTGGTATGTAGGTATTGTACCCACACATGGGATGTGAAGTGCATCCAACATATACTTTACATACTAACCCCTTCTTTCTTTCCCATGTTTGCTTCTCAAGTTTAAGTATCAATAAATCCTAAGGGCTTTAAAGATTGAATTAGATACATAGTGAGCTCTACATAGATTCAAGCTTCAATATTTCACTATGAGGGTGTCATAGGCCTACCAAATAGAACCCAAAAAAGATAGACCACTAGGATAATAGTGCTGAAAGTGGAAAATAGTGTCAAAAATGGATAACAGTGAAAAAAAATAGACTATAGTGCTAAGTAGTAGGGTGTCTTCAGTTTGGTTCTCTTTTCTAATCTAGAAAAAACAATTGGGTCCTATTTATGATAGTCTTCCATCCCTGCACAATAATTTCTAGACCTTGCATCATTTATTTTAGCCTAGAATAAGCTATGTTTGATCTCTTCACACTTCTTACTATTTTTGGAAAAGGTAAAGCACATATCTATTTACACAAATTAACAACCTAATTGAGACACAATAGTTACTAATTTACATTTACTCAAACCTTTATTTGCTTAGGAATTAAACACCTAATTCCCAAAAAAAATAAAACATTTTGGTGTACCTGATTTACTTTGATTTTTTTCAAAATAACCCTAGAACTCCTACGGTTAATTATTTTTGAATTTTTTCAATGTTTTCCTAATTTTTCATAAATTTAACAATAAAAAAACTACAAATTAATTGAAATATTTTCAATAAATTCACTAAAACCCTAGTTTGTACATACTAGGTCCTATTTGTGTACAAACACTGTCAAACCACTAGGAAAAATATACTACTAATTTTAGAAATATTTTTAGATTTCTCCTCAATTTTTCAAAATTAAAACTACAAATTTTCTATAAATTTTTCAAATTACTACACTAATTTTGAAAAAAAATATTTCAAAACCCTAGTTTCATCAAATAGATTCTCAATTATTTTTAATACTTTTCACATCATTTTCTATAAATTTATTTGCATATCTAATGTATAACAATCAATTTCAAATTCAAAAAGTTCATAGTATTTTGTAAAAAATATTTTTGAAATATCCCTAGTGGTATATACTAGCTCCTTTCTACTTATTTAGGTATCACCTTACATTTATAACTAGATTACAAAAATGATGCTTAGTTATTTACAAATTCTTCTTACATTTCTTGCAAATACAAAGAAACCATAATGGGCCCTATCATCTACATGAATGATGAAGTCTATCATATGTTAGTAGAAAGTTTCATTCTCTCCATTTCATGCTTATTTTTCATTATATGGGATGATGTTAAACAATTTTTTCTTAAAAATATTAATCCATCTCTTGCATCACCTCCCTTAGAACCTCTTCCCCATACTGAGTCATGTTGGATGCTCTATTTTACTCTTCCTTAGCTTATTACCTATCACAAGAGAGCCCAATTGACACCTTTTCTTCCTCCACCTCCTTGACTTGTCAACTCTCTTTGCTCTCCTCCTATAACAACTACAACTCATATATAAATAGTAGACAATGTGGTTAGATATATTAATTGACATGCATCTATGCCTCTTCCACCTACCGAAGACCCCATCACCCTACTATTCCAACCTGTTCTAGGCTCAACCAATGAGTACATGTTGATTCACACAAGGCATATGATATTGTTGATTAGTTGAGAAACACACTAGCTAAAATTTCCATGTTATAAATACTTTATAAAAATAATGTATTCAAGGACATTTATTAGGCACTCACTCATAATTCTATGACTCTTGATTCATAACCTTCTTATTTTGCATCAGTGGTTGATACTCTAAAAATTATAGAAGATGTAATTTATTTAGATAGTGAGGACATGCCTTCTTAGATAGTTATTGATCAAAATTTTCCACTATTCATACAAGTACAAGTCAAAACCAATGTAATGAAGAGAGTTTTCATTGATAGTGGTTCTAGAAAAAATTTATGTAATATCACATTCTTAGAGGCCATGGATATATATTTTTCATCAATTCAAAAAACATATAATAACATATGAGGGTTTGATGATATACCATGATAGACTTTGGGTACTATTACTTTGGATATCATGCTAGGCCCAAAAACCCTCCCAACATAATTCCAAGTCATGCTATGTCCACTTCACTCTAATATTTTACTTAGATGACCTTGGATACATACTATGGGTGTTATCCCTTCCACTCCTCATCGATGTATTAAGTTTCTCCATAAGGGATATCTATACACATATCCAATAGACAACTAGCCATTTAGATATTATTGACTTATAGAGTCATGTTCAACTATTTCATCCAATGCGACAATATATCTCATAGTATAGCCACCACATCATAGCATTCTCTAGATCATATACATATATATGAGGTTGGAGAGGCTAGCACTTCCCACATTAATCCACTCATAGTATCACCATCAACACTAGTTACTTCACCAATTATTGTAACTCTATCCATTTTAGTTACTTCATCGATTATAATTCTAACACCTATTACACATCTACCATCACCGATAGTAACACCAATATCTCTTATCAATTCCATAGTTACTCCACCAGTTATAGATATTTTAGTAGTTGTGATTTATTATACTAATATAGCTGATGAGACTCATATAACACAATTACCCCTTGTGGTGAATTTAGAGTTACCATATGTACATGATGTTGATACAGATTAACAAGCTTATTTAGATGATGATACAACACCCACACTCATATATGACTATTTTTTTGGACTAAGCTTTACACTAGTTGGCCTAGGAGAACACCAAGATAACTCTAGAGCTATCATACCACATCTTACATCATTTCTAGCATCAAGCACTACACTATCAAGGTATACTTTGTACTCATGACCACATAAGGTCACTTAAAACATATAGTCCACATGATTACTTCTATAGATAAGAAGTAAGTTATTCATATTCAATTAGGTAGCACAAAAAACTAGCCTTAGTTCATGTTACAAACACTACTTAATCAAGGGTTGATCACACTACCTATAGTATGACATAGATCTATCAATAGATTGACACAAGAGGATGGTCATCTACATTGTAATTTTCATACGATTATAGGACATAATACAAATTAATGCATATATTTACAATAGAGATTGAATAAACTATAAGATCAAGGTATTATTCATATTATATCACTACTAGTAGCACCAACTCCACCACTTCCACTAAAGTCACTAGCAAGGTTAAATGTCTAAGAACATAATCAACATCTCCACCACTATAACAACCCTCAATTTGCCCTCAACATGATGACATCACATACACAAAATTTTTAACATAGGACAATATGTATGATGATGATCTTGATGTATTTGATGATTCCCAAGATCCTTTCCTCCATTTTCATCCCCATCAAGCTCCATGTTTGGATCCCTTCCCACCACCAGCTTTGTATTTTATATTATGATGTATATACTTGTACATATTTTCTTTCTAGCATTGATTATACATATGGCCTCTTGCACTTCCTATACATAGTTCAAATAGTTTCAAATATTGTCAAAAATATATAAAAACATTCAAAAAAATTTCTAAAATGCCAAAAATATTTTTATTATATGCATCATCCTTGTTATACATAACTATTATTATGTTAAGACTTACATTTTCTATTTCATTTTATTGTATGTTGATTTTATACATTACCATGTTTTAGTTGATCTTATTTGAGTGTGTGTACTGACATCTAACTACTTAATTGCTTCATTCTACCCATAGAGGAAGAATTCTTACTTTTACATTCAAGACATACATTGTTATACATACTCAGTAGGGGAATCTTCTACATGATTACACCATCCAGGTTATGTCATTCTTACACTACACACTCTAAGTTATCATGCTGATGTACATTACTTTATAACTTACATAGACTATCATATTGACATTTCACTAGTATTTAGCACTTATGTATCCCTTAGCATATATCTAGTCTTGTACTACACATGTTTTTCATTCTTTCACATTTACTCTTATTAGTTAGATGTGATTATATCCTTCCAACTATTACATGCTTTCTCTACTTACTTAGCGTAGCTTGTGTGATTGCATTTTCCAATTATTTTTTGACTCCTTCTTATGCCTTAGGACATTTTTCAATGTCCTTTGATTTTTTTCATGTGTGTACCTTAGGACATTTACCAATGTCCTTTGTTTGTACTCCTCTATGTGCCTATGGCCTATGTGGCAATTTTGCTTATTTCACTTGTATGTGTATGAGGCATTTGAGTATACCTTCCATGTCTGTTTCTATTTTGAATTACATGTGCCCATGTCCCTTATTTTCATGGCCCCTTGGCCCATCTAGTATGCTTATTTCTTCTTTCCTTTTTGCTTTTTGATTGTGAAATGTGTGCAATCCCATGATCCATATCATGCATTTTCTTTGCCTTCTTGGATTCCATGATGGAAATCATGTTCCATCCCTCTAACTAACAACTAAAAACTAACAATTAACATTTCTAGTTCTAGTTCAGTAAATTTTACATACTTTTATAGTTTTATATCTATTTAGGCATACCCCTAGTGAGCTAACAATATCTTGGTACAAACATTGCTATATCTTACAACATATTGTCAAACATCAAATATTTATCATATATCTTTTCAAAATTAAAACACTTGAAAGACTCTTTTATTTTGAAGGTGTTCATTAAAGGTTCATTATTCCCACCCTCAAAAGAGGGCACATCAACTAGGGGCTTTGTCATAGAGATACAACCTCCTATCAATCAAAACAACATTTAGAATGGTTAGCATAATTTTTTTAAATATAAGAGGTTATCATGAATGACATGATGGTTTTCACTTTCATTTTAGATTGGGTAGACATAAATTCTAGATCCAAATCCATGTTTTAGACATCAGTGAATAGGGACAATGTGTGTGACACATTGATTTTATTTTATTTTTGAGTTCAATTTATTCCAAGCATTCTCAATAGTTATATGCCTTACTCCATCTGTAGGTGGTTGACATCACATTCAAGTTAACATTTCATATAAGTTTAGCTATCTGAGTACCCAAGTTATTGATTTGGATTTAATATAAGCCTATTACAATAGTTTTAGAGTGGCTTTCATACAAGCCTAGTCTCCATCTTTTGGAATGGCCAAGAGTGGCCTAATTTTTATCACACATTCAGCTATCCATGCCATAGTGTCATATTTATATCACATTCATGGGATCCATGAGCCATCTCATATGAAATATATTATATATCATTATCACTTCATAGATTCACTTCACATGGTGATGATGGATCCAAAAGGCTAGCCTTTGTATTCTTGAGCCACCTATTTATAGGGATTTGACACATATTCTAGACATTGATTAACACATGCATGATTCATTAGCTTTAATTAAGTGGCAATGATGGATCTAAAGGGCCAACCTTTGCATTCTTGAGACACATTTTGAGGAATTGAGCACTCAGCTCCATTCATGATATTACTCTTGAATCAGCACATACTCAACATAATCTAGCATCACAATATGTTTTATATTTGTTTACATACCCAGTGAGGTGTATTCATTCCTCTCTCTTTTTTTACTCTATTTTGTACATTATTATTTTAGATATAGTGTATCTAGTAAGAAGTGTACTTCATGTTTTTATTTATAGATTCACACATCATAATGTGTTCTCTCTATGCACATCTAGCATCACATAGATTCATGAGCTTTTCCCTTGCATATAAGTTCAGGTATGTTTTCTATTTTTCCTTTATACTAGTATTTAACTTTGATACATAACTAGAATAAAAGATAGGAAAATTTAGTCATATAAAATTCAAAATTAGATGAATTGTGTATGAGTAATAGCACGAAACCTATAGGTCCTCTTTCTTGCTCACTCAACCCTTCTTAGATAGACTTTTAGTAATTTCTAGTCACCCATAGCTTCTCAAACTTAGATTTTTGAGACCCTAGTAACATTCTTGGACCCAACTCCATCTCCTTATGTCTAATAATCCTAGGATAATAGCACCCAAATTGGATAAGAGCATTAAAATTTAAGGGTATTCTATTTCCAATGCTATTTTCCAAGTTTACTTTAACCTCAAATGGTTAGATTTTCTTGATTCCTTATATTTTCCCTTGTTAGCCTAATACAAGCTCATCTAAGCCATGATAATTAGTTTCCTTATAAAATTCCATTCAATGTCCATTTATAAGGGTTGGCACTCATTCATAGGAAAGAAGTAAGAATATAAGTAAGTAAACTCAAGCACTCTTCCCTTTTCTCTACATACATCCTTCCAAAACTAATTCAAGCCTATTCAAGCACTCATACTAGCCCCTAGTCATCCAAGGTAAATTATAGTTTTGTATTATAGTTACATACATCACAGAATTACACCAATCACTTTAAATGGGAGAACTACATTAGCCTGATCATTCTTTGGAGTATTGGTATTAGCTAGCATGCCCACACATGGGGTGTGAAGTGTGTCTAATGTATCTTTTGCACACTGACCCATTCTCTCTTTCCCAATTTTGATACTCAAGTTTAAGTATCAGGAGCTCCTAAGGGTTTTGAAAATTGAATCAAATACATAGTGAGCTCTACACAAACTCAAGATTCAATATTTCACTACCATGGTGTCATAGGCCGACTAAATAAAACCTAGAAAATCCACACCACAAAGAAAACAATGCCAAAAGTGGAAAAAAACACAAAAATTGGATAATAGTGTGATAAATTGGACTATAGCACCAAGTAGTAGGGTATCCTAAGTTTGGTGCTCTTGTCCAATACAAAAATAGAATTTTGGGTCCTGTTTATGATAGTTTGCCATCCTTACACAATAATTTCTAGAACTTGCATCATCCATTTCACCCCAGAATAAGCTAAGTTTGATCTCTTCACACTTATTACTATTTATATAAAAGTTAAATTACATATCTATTTACACAAATAATTACGCTAATTGAGACACATTAATTACTAATTTATATTTACTCAGACCTTTATTTACTTAAGTATTAAAAACCTAATTCCCAAAAAGAATAAAATAGTAAGGAGTACACTTTTAGTGAATTTGATGGCATCCTTTTCAAAAGTGGGCTAAAATGATCCCATATGTAAGAATTTTTAAGTTATATCATGTTTTCTACAATGGCCACCACAAATGTACCTATGTGTTTTTTCAAGAAGAGGAGTAACTTCTTCTTTCATAACATAATAAATTAAGGTACCTTCAACATTATGATAATAAAAGATGTTATATAAAAATACATACCTGAAATCTTGTTTGTAGATTCTAGTTTTTCATGGTAATCAATGTTTGGAGGATAAGTTTGGTATTCAAAAAATTGAATAATGTCTTTATACCATGGGATTTGTGTAATGATGAAAACCTCAATGTCATAGATGAGTTAATATTATGGTTTAATGTAATATGGGGACTTTATTATTTGGATAAGAAAATTGTAATTAATAGTAAATTAGTTTAGATGAAAAAGAGATGTTAAAGAAGTAAGTGAATCAGTAATAAAATTTTGATCTCAAGGATAGGCTCAATGGTGAAAGAAGCAAAGTATTTGGCAATGGTAGTGGATATTTGATGATAATCAAGGATATTATATATTTTTAATTAATGATAACCATTAACATGGTATAAAATAAGTTGGGAATCACCGAAATCATGTAGATACATGATATCTAAATCAAGGGTTTCTCTTATGCCTAGGATTAAGGATTTGTAGTCTACCATGTTTTTAGTGACATCAAATGTATGTAAAAATTCTAAAAGAATAATCTTACCAATATTACTAGTGAGGATACAACCTTCCCTAGCTCTTGGAAGTCATTTGGCACCATCAAAATGAAGGGTCCAAGTATCTTCATGTAAATCAATATTAATTTTAGGAAGTTCTTTGATAACTACTTTTTGTTTAGTAGTGTCATGGATGATAGAGGAGTCTTCAAGATTACTTACTTCAAGTCAGAAATGCAGTTATAGAAGTAATCTTTTAGAGATATTTATTGATTAATACCTTCAATATAGATAATATTATCCTTAGAAAGACTATCTTGAAGGTGTTTGGTAGATGGTACAATAGCTACAACAAGTTAATCAACAATGATTTGTCCTTTTAAAACTGTCATAATTTAGAGATCAAATTCCTTAATAAAATCCATTCACTTGACAATTATATCTCCAAGAAGAAAGGATTTCGATAAGAAGTGACAGAGTGGATTAGAATGAATGATTATATAAGTGTTTTGATAAAAAATATAATGTTGGAGCTTTTTACTGTAAAAAATATATTGAGGCAATCACATTCTACTTTTGTATAACATTTATAATAGTCAATAAGGTCATGGAGGATATAATATATAGCATATTCCCTTATGGTATCATCATGTTGTGAAAATATTGCCCCAAATAATATGGGTATGGAAGAAGTATAAAATATTAATGGATGATCATTATAAGGTGGATAAAGAGTTGGTGGGTGAAGAAAATATTATTTCATATTGTCAATTGTTGTATAACCTTTCTTGAGAATATACTAAACAAAATAAACAGGTAATCCATTTCATGGATGAACGGTCTAATTACCCCAAGTTTACCAAGGTATGGGTGAATATATGGAATGGAATGAGGGATGGTCAAGTTAATAATTGCATTGTTCTGTGTGGGATAGGCATTAATGTTATGAAGATAAACTACGAATCCTAATAGTTTTCTAGATGTGACATTGAAAACACACTTATAAGGATTTAGTCTAACTTTACATTTAATGAGGTGATCAAAGATGATAGCAAGATTATAGATATGAGTCTTGTGTATTTTAGACTTGGTAATGAGATCATCCCCATAGGTTTATACAATCTTATGGATAATATCATGAAAAATGTGGGTCATCTCCCACTAATAGGTATATTCAACATTTTTGAGGTTGAAAGGAATTTTAACATAACAATAGGTGTCTCATTCCATGGTGAAAGTTATCTTATATTGGTCTTAAAGGGTAATGTGAATTTTATTATAACCCAAAAAACCATCCATATAGGAAAACATTTTATAATTGGCATTGGAAATGATGATGACATTTATATAAGGTAGAGGGAAGTTATCCTTAGGATAATGAATATTAAGATTATGAAAAATAATGAAAATGTGAATGACCATGGAAAATTTATTATAAATAGGGAAAATGTTTGAAATTCATTATGAATATTCCATAGGATTGATAAACTTAGCATCAAGAAGTTTAATAATTTATTTTTGGCATAAATTAGAAATTTCTAGTAGAAACTTTTGTTACTTTTGTCATATAGGTTTAACATAAGGATAGGTGATGATGTTATGCACCATTATGCTAGCATTAATACTGGGCATTCCCTCATAATACCAATAAAATGTCTCATGATATTTATTGAAGAATAAGCTAAAGTTATCATGTTTATTTTGTGTGATTTTATGAGAGATTGTAATTGGTTAAGGGCATGATGGGGTAGAAATATTGAATTTGAGTAGTTTATTTGATAAGAATAACATTTCCATCTTGGAAATGACATGGTGAATTATGTAAAGAGGAAATGTGATTTTATTTAGGATCAATTCTATCGATGAATTTGTTGAAAAAAGGGGATTTTCTTTTGAAATTATTGAGTTTGTGATGCTACCAAGGTAGTTGAGGTTCTTGAGCATGAATCAATTCCATGATGGCTTCATCACTAGGTAAGGTGGGAAGAGGATCATAATACTCAACATATACTTCAATATCAATAATTTTATTAACATGGAAATCACATTTAGATTGTATTTGATATACATTTGTGGCTTTGGCATCTAATGTAATCTCATGAGTAGGTGGAGTATGGAAAGAAGGTTGATCAGATTTGATTGTTTTGTCATTAACATAATTTACATATAAATAATTGGGTTTAATTATTATCTTTATGTGGTATACAATATTAAATATTTTTTATAGGTTTAGAAGTTAATATTTGTTTGATGACCCAAGGAGTATTAAGGAGTCGAGAGTTAGTAGGAGGTACGTGACCTTTAGGTGTTAACTCAAATTTAGTGGAAATAATATGAACATCATGATTGAAAGCATGTATTTGAGCTATTTTTTTTTATAATTTTAAACATCCAAGTCTCATGATTGACCTTGGTCCATGATTTAGTTATTGTCATATGTTGGATAAATTGTACATGCTTGAGATTCATGAGGAATTTTAGAAGGGGGAATACTTAGATCACTAAATGTATATGTATATAAGATTAAAATATCTTAGAATAATTCCACTCCATAATCATTAAATTTGAAGGCATATTTTATGTAAGAGGATTCTTAAGCATTGTATGGAAGGGGAAATTAGTGTTCTCATCAATGAGAGGGATGGTGTGATCACGAGGCAGTAAAGAAGGAAGAAGTCACTTTGATATGTGAGGAAGTAGATTAGTAGTTTTTAAATATGTTATAATTCATTAGGTTCATCATCACTTAAATATTCATGAGTGACATTTAAATCTATATTTATGTTGAAAATATTAGGTAAGGGATCATTTTTAGTTGTTAGAATGGTAGGAATGTGATATTAAGATTTAGGATTGGGAAGATGAATAATCCAAGGTTCGGTATTGGATTATTTTTTATAAATTTTTACATTAGGAATTAACTTGATATATTGGATACAAGAAGAAGTGATAGCCCTCATTATATGATTCCATGGTCATCTTAGGAGTACATTGTAAGAATAGTCTTAGGTCTGATTATAAGAGTAAGCCAAATACAATCAAGTTAATTTTGATTAGTTTTTTCAAATCCATGGCATGTTATATGGGTATTCTTGAGTTGATATTTATTATATCCAAGTTATAGGATGAGCCACACAAATGTTACATTAATACTAGACCCTTAATCTACTAATACATTATGAATGAGGGTTGTATTTATGGATATTTTAATGAATAGGGGTGGATCATCGATGTTAAAGAGGATATCATTGTTAATCATGTCTTCTTTAATAAATTTGATAAATGATTTTAGAGAATGACAAATGGATTCAATGGTATTCACAATGGTTGGTTGAGGCTCTTGAGAGAGTAGTTGTTCTTCTACATAAGATGGGTCTTTAATTTATTGAAATTATTATATGATGAAATTGTGATGATAATTGGAGGTAAAAACTAACTCCATACTAAAAGTAATTAAAGCCATGGATTTGAGCTCATCTAAGAAGTTCCAATGGGTTTTGGAAGATGAAATAGTATGCGGTTTAGAAGGTAAGGTAAATTTTAGAGGAATATAAGTTGCTGGGAGTTTAGAATAAGGAGAAGATTCCTCATTAATTGTTAAAGTTATGTGAGTGGTTGTAACATCTGTGAGTATTTATTCTTTCAAATATGGTTTCTTGGGTTTAGTGATAGGATCTTTGTGAGTCAATTTTTGGTAATGATTAACCTTAGCCACATTAACATATTGAGAATTATTATAATATTAGGCATAATTAACATCAATGGCATAAACATCCATATTAGCTTGTTAAATGTTATGTAGAAATCAATTTTTGGTTATTAGAATAAAAAGCTTTGGGAGCTTGTCATTTTTGAGAAGTTGTGTGGTACTCTTAGTGATGGATTTGAATCATGGCTTAATGATTGAAGGAATTACAAAAATATATGAGACAACAAATTTTGTAAGACCTCTACAACTTTCATGCGAGTGATCAATGTCAACATGGAACCAAAAAATTGATTAGGATCATACCATTTGGGAGGATTATTGGGATAGTTAAATGGTTTAGAGGTCACTAAAAATTACTTCAATTGTTATATAGTCAATGGTGTGTGAGAATATGGGGGATTTTCACCTTTGGTAATTACTGGTTTGGTTAGAGGAGTATTTCTGGTTATTACATTGGTAAAATTTTGAAAATACCCTTCAAGTTATTTGGTATTATGTTAAAACTATTTCAATAAGAAGTATTGATGCTTGTCTTGGTCAAGAGCTTTGTTAAGCATTTGAGGGGAAATTTTTCAAACCTTAAAGTAAGGAGTTAAGCTAGTTATAAATATTTTAAATAGATTATCATTAGTCATTTTATGGTTAGCCTTGTGGGCCAATGATTTCCATCACTAGATAAACTCATGAGCTAATTCAGAGGGAGATTTCTTAGTTTTGATGAAATGGCTAAGTCAATTTTTGGTAAGATCATTATGTTAAAACTCTTTAACTAGAGGATTGACTAAATATTATAGTTACCATGTGGAATGTTGGGGATGTTAGTTGTACCATTCCAATACATTGCCAATGAAAGTTTTAACCATAAGTTTAGTTGTAGTGAAATTATTATTTTGGATCCACTCTTTGTAAATATTTCAAAATGCATTGAGGAAATATGCAAGGTCTTTAGTCCCATCATACTTAATATTTGAATATGTGTTACCAATATCAATCAAAATAATGAAAGGGGATAAAGGTACATTTTGTATGTTTCAAAGCATCTTGTTATCCATGATAGGTTAAGGAATGACATTTTTCATGGCATCTCTAAGATGTGGAAGAATAAATTTTTTATTATTTTGAGGGAGAAGAATAAGAGGTTGATTATACATATGAATCAAATGATTTTATAGTTGAATCATTTTGGAGGTGTTATATGTTTACATTATGTTCCTTTATTTCACTATCTATATACAATTTTAGGTTGTATCAATTGGTGGATTGGTGTTTGTAGGAAGACTCCATGAATTGATAGTAGGGGGGTTGTTAGGAGGTGGATTACTAGTGGGGTTATTAGATAGACTTGTGTCAATCTCCCACACATTATGATGAGATGCTTGAAGATGGGAATTGTCTTGGTAGGTATAAAAAGGATCTAATCCACCTATTTCATCTTGAGGCATGATTTTAACAATGTTTTAATCTAAATATGAGGGAGGGGAATAAGTAATCCAAGAGTGAGGATTCTCTTGAGAGGTAAATAAAGGAATAAAATAACACCCCATATTGTCTCTAAATGGATTCAGGTTGTCCAAAAATATTTTGATAGGCTATTTCAAGATCTTGATGATAGAAATAGATTTAGGAAATAAAAAATAAAATTAGGGATAGATCCAACCAAACAAAGAGTAAATTCATCCATATAAAAGAATAGGGTCAACCAATAAGAGACATGATTACCCAATAAGTACCAAGTTGACTAGGTTGATAGGATACTATTAAAAAATAAGTTGAAAAGAATACACAATTGTATAGATCGACTATGTACTACCAGACAGGGGATAAAAATAGACATATAAGAAGATATAGTCCTTAAGGTCAACTGTGTACTACTAGAAATAAGGTGGAGTAGCCTATAAGATATTGTATCAACAAGATGATAGTATTTTAGAATAGATAAATGGTTTTCAAAATAATTTGAAGCAATAATGAAAATATATACAAAAAAAATTGGATAAATGTGAATGATCCAATTAGGGCACATAGCACAAACCTTGCACCAATGTTGGCAAATGAATTTTTTTCAATATAACACTCAATAACCAAAGAGAAATCAATTAAATAAAAACTAAATTCTAACTAATCAGTCACCCTAAGTTTTATTAGATTATTTAGATGTTTTGATTTTAATGTGATAGGAAATTTAACTAAAATGGGGAACCATAAAGTAGTCTAAAGTTGGTTTCAAGATGTTTTGGCTGAGATTGATCTATATTGGCAATGGTACTTGCTTGCTATTTAGGCCTATCCCATCACTTCACAATCCAATACTGATAAGGGTGTTGGGTGCTTTTCCAATATATACCATTAATCACATATTTATACTTGGCCAAAAAACCAATTTGACTTCCCCTTTGGTGATGAAATCCAAGTAGGTAGGCCTTGGGAAGACAAGTGTTTAAATATGTTTAAAATGTTAAGTGATTTGGTAGTGTGTGAAAAGGAGTAAAATAGTGTAACTAAAATGGTAATTTTAAAAACCATATATTTAGATTGGGTGAGTTGTTAAGCATGCATACAACTGAAAATTAAAAGTGAATTAATTATTAGTAAATAGATGTTAATACCTTGATTAAGAATAATACGTAGTCATTTCAAGCAACACTGTATACAAATAATATAGAATAGAGTCAACTAGGTCAATGTTGTTTTATAAACTCAAGGTATTTAAGAACATAATCAAATAGGTCAACTATGTCTCTCAGATAGAAGACAAACTACAAAACTAATTCAATCAAGTTGACCTAGTTAGCTATAGATTTGCAATTTTAAAGGCAACTAACTTATGAAAAATAGAATTGAAGGAATTAATAAAATGATAGAGATAAAAAAAGGAAACTTGAGGGGATTGAATATGGTTTATATTTATTTTTTATTGTTGTAATGACTTAGTTTTTTATTTCAAAATATACAAACTAGATCAACTAGTTTAGCCAAGGTTCTACAAAACCCTATAGGTTGAAAAAGAATAAGGAATGGGGTTGACTTATTTGATAGTTTTTTGTTGACCTATATGTTGATAAAAAAAATTATTAGATAGAGTAAAACTATTTTACAGTGTATTCTAATATATAATTGGAGAATAATACTATGAAAAAATATTTAATCTAGTAATTTTTAGTTGATGAAGACATGTAGAGATAGAACAAAGTCATTTTGAAGAGACTGTGTGTTAAACCTGCACACAAAAAGTTAGAACTATATCTAATGGTTTGATATAATTCTTCAAATATTTAAAATATAATAATATGATAAAAATGATGACATGAAATAAAAATTTCAATATTTATATTCATGTTGGGTTTACCAAAATGTATGCAAAGGGAAATGCAACTGATCTATAAATCAATCCTAACTCAAAGAAGAAAACTCCTACTTACACTTATAATTATTGATACATTATATATTTAGGTCACCACCAAGGTGGATCTTCTAGACATGTTCAAGAGATATTTTACCACAATAATGTCACTAGGAAGGGTTTTAAATCCTCCAATCAAGTAAAACTATGCAATATCCCTAACTAGGTCCTATGTTTCCATATTCACTAGTACTCACCAAATCTTGTGGCATAAAATTTGGTTAGTAAACATAAAAGTAAACATGCATAATAAAATCCTATTTTATTTATGTATAGGTAAAACCCTAACTCATGGAGATAGCAATATATTTAAAATCCATTACTTATGCTACTTCTATATACTAAAGAGAGCAACAAATCTAGAGATACTTGACTTGAACATGAACTTATCAAGACTCAATCTCTCCCTTTTCTACAGGATATTTTCAATAGGTTGTTTTGGTTTGTAAGTATCACTAATAGATGCCCAAGAATTTAAGACTTTTACAAAAGATAATATTCTTCTCCAAGTAGATACCCTAAACTAAAAATATTCAAGTAGAACGGTGGAAGAGAAGATTGTAAAGAAGTGTAAATAAATAAATAACTATTGTTGTCTCTCTAAGAATTGAAAAATGGATGTGTTTTTATATTTGAATCTATCCCTAGTCCTTTTAAAAACCTTATCCAATAGGGATAAATTAATCAACTTTGTATTGTTATTAAGAAAAACAAATTAGGTCCTAGTCTAGGTTGGCCAGGGTCAAACTTAGACCCTAAATGAGTTTTATCAATTAGAGTATAGGGTCAATGTCATTGACAGTGTATCATAAACTATAAAAAAGGATTTTAGGATAGGTAAGTTCTAATAAATGTATAAAATGACTAGATTAGGGTGTGAAAGAGGAGGCATAGCTTAGGGGAATTATTTTAGGAGATGGTTGGTTTGATAACAAGTGGTACTAAAGGGAAAACAATCTTGCAAAGCACCAATAGTCTATGCACCCCTTAAGGCATGTATTTAGAGATATTAAGACTCAATGAGTTTATGAAACATATAAAGCATCAATAATTGACAAATTTTGAAAATATTATGTGTATATAGATGTTATAACATATATTAAGGTTGATTCTAATTCAAGTGGATCTAAGTCTATTGTTAAGGCTGATTTTGGTTTTGATTTGGATGCTAAATCTAATATTTGTTCTAGAATGGAAATCAATTATAAAATGGAACCTAATTCTAATGTAAAGGTAGCCTCAAAGAGTATCAATTGAATTACATTGTCCATAAGTACTATGCCCACCTTTCTATTAGAAACGAAGGCTTCAAGATGAATGGATTCTTATAAATGGGGGAATTTTAGCAATGGATGAAAGATAAACTATGGGTAAATAATAATTTCTTCAAATATGATCTCATTGAAGATGGGTATTATGTTAAATAGATGTGATTATGAAATATAGGTGGACCATTAATGGTTTGGATTTGGTCAAATATGTGTGATTCAATTAAAATTTTATTAACTTGTTAACCATCTTGATATTTATATGTAATTAGATGTATCTAATTATGTTTGGAAATGGTATCATGACATATCTTGATTGAGTAGTTATCATACTTGGGCACACTTGTCTTTTCAATAAATAAAGGTTTTTGTAGGGGTAAGAACATAATAGGTCTGAACTATTGGCTTTATTGTGTTTAAAAGAATAGATTGGGTTTTATATGAGAAAATGAAATGTCAATAGTAGATACCAAATGGAATGGTTTTCTGTTAAATTGAGATAATTATTTCATCACATCATGACATAAGACCAATGATGCTAGAATAGGTTTAGGATCATGAGACACCATGACTCAAATTAAACGTATAATGATGTTCCCAAATAAAGATACATGTAATGGGAATTTTATGGATAAAATTATCCCCAAATAAGGAATACTTAGTCTCACTTATAATGGCTCCAAAGAGGGCAGCCTTGGTTGTAATGTAATTAAAATGGGCCCAAAGATGGTAGTCTTGGTCTAAATGTAATTAAAATTAGACCAAATTAGGATGTCTTGGTCTTAGATTAAAATGGGCCTAAACAGGGTGGTCTTAGTCTCAATGTAATTCGTTTAAAACCAAATAGGGTGGTTTTATTCTTAGATTAAGACAAGAATAAAGAGGGTGCTCCTAGTCTAAATTTAATCATCTTGGCCCCAATTAAGGTAGAATAGACTAGTTTGGAATTTGCCTAAATAGGAGGGTCTTGGTTTCAATGTTATTGATTTGGACCCAAATAGAATGGATTGGATTATATTGGAAAATACCCTGAATATGGTAGATTGTCATAAATTAGAATTGGTCTAAATGGTCCTGATTTGATTTTACCCCAATCATGGCAGATTGTCCTAGATATGATTCCAATGAAAGAAAACATGGATGATATGACTTCATCATTACCAACTAACATGTGTAAGAGATTGAATAGAAGGATAATAGGTGGGTTTATTTGGCATGTGATTGATTTTAGAATAGTCAAATTTGGTCAAATAAACTTAATTTAGAATTATTCCAATCTGTGGCTTCAAAATTGACTATTGTCAAAGATGACCTAGCTTGGAAATACAATTAGAATGTGGTTCAAGATGAACTCGATCAAATTGTAATGGTGTGGTACAAAATTAATTTGGTATGTAGTTTAAGACAAACTATATTTGGCTTAGATTGAATTGATACATGTTTCAAGAAGGACTTAATTTTTCCTTTGATTAACTAAATACATGGTGTTTAAGTAGTTTTTCATTTTCTTTAAATTTAGATATTACTTAATAAAACTTGAAATAAAATAGGGTTAATGGGTAATACCTATGGATTGGAAGATTTTATGCATTGCTTTGAATCTAGTGATATTGAAAATTCCTTTATGGGTGGGAAGGCAAAATTTCACACATGTGAATACTTGAAAAAAATAGATTAATAAAAGAGATGGGTGGACTGCCTGATCAAAGATTAGTTACAGGAAGTGGTACAATTATTTAGAAGGATGTCAATCCACTCTTTATGTAATTAAGTGGATAAAAAACACATGAAATTACAAATAGATAACTTATATGAATACAATAGTGATTACTATTTAGTCCTCAAATAAGCTATCAATGCAAATGAAATATTCCTCCAAATAAGTGGAAGCAAAATCTACATCATCTTAGATAACAACTAATGATTCTTTAGTGGATTCATAATAGGGTGAATAAATGATTGAATAGAGGGATAACTCAAAATATATGTTTCTCTGATCCATAAATAAAGGTTGAGGAACTATGTGGAGATCAGTGATAATAGTTACATCATGAACTAAACTAGGTATATTCATCTACAAGAAAACGTCCATGTTTAAGCAATAGTAATCAATAAAATAATTACAAATAGAGGGTTATAATAAGGTCTTAGAATATGTGAATTAAACATAGTAGATTGATGTTGATCTTGATAGGATCAATGCTAATTGGAATAATCAGTGTCGATACAGAATGATTCGGCATTGAATCTCTCATATGGCTAAGTTTAGTAAAATAGAGAGTAGAATGAGATAGATTTAATAATAATAGTGGATAAGTGCATAAATAAATATTCCAATAATATTTTAATTATTAAATAGATTGATAAATGAAATACTAATTGACATGGAATGATAAAATGGATTATGATACTTATATTTGATTAGCTTGTAAGTAGAATGAAATTCTCCCATGGGAATAGGTAGCAACTTGGGTTTCACAAAAGGATATGACTGAGCGTAATGAAAATCTAATAGAGTGTCATTAAAAATGTCACAAAATATCTAGGGATTCTAATAGAAATTTGAGGCTCTAAATTTTATTATTTTGAATTCAAATGAATGCTACATTTTTAAGGATCAATGTTGATTCAGAGAATCAATGCTAATCATGGGATAATCATCAATGATTCACTTTAAATAGAGCCTTCATTTTAACTACAGGTGAGAATAACTTGGAAATGGGTGGATTTTTTTTTGAATGACTCCATACATAGATAAAATGGTTATGGGGGTAGATTCTTAGTTTATAAATGGATTAGGAGGTTGCAAGGGGTAAAAATGTAAAATTAAAAGTCTATTTACTGATCTAGTAAATGGTAAATAATCTAAACCTTAGGATAGGGTTTATTTAGGATATTTAAATAAATAGGATGTATGATATTTAATTAATCATCCCCATGGTATGAAATTATAATTTTTACATTTTCCCCTTTTTATGGAGTGGTATGGAATACGTGCCATGAGATAAAAGCTATGAAAGTTCCACTACCTCAAGTTTATGCAAGGAGGTATCCCCCTCAAACCATGATCTGACAGAGGATAAAGAGTGGAAAATGGGTTTTAAAAATGGAAGAATAGATGGGATGGATAAATAACATATAATATCTAATAAACATGGATGCATAACATGAAATGAGTGTTTTACTCTATTAGGATGGAAGATAATATAGGCAAATATGCCCCAAGGAAAATCCTATAATCATATGCCACAATGATGAATAGGTGGGATTACTGAAGGATAAACAAGATAACAAAGGATAAGGTTGTCTAACCAAAGCATCTGATATGATATATAGTGTGTGTGATACTTATAGAAAACTATTCTCAAGGGAGAATTTAATCTTAGGACCACTAAGGGGAGATACCCAGAAGAGTACATGCCTTATGCATGTTATGAGGACATTAAGGGGTCAAACTAAACAAACCTAAAATGGTATAAGTAAAAAAGGGTATATGTGGTAAGGAATAAGGGATGGATACAGAGTAAGGATAGATGTATGTCAGACTATACGTGGTTAAAAAAAGGGGACAATTAGTGCTAATACAAAATGAATCAATGATGATCTACCCAGATGACACCGATCTAAAATGGATCATCACTAATCCAAAGTCAAGTATATACACAAGTCTAACATACAAAATGGGCTCATTGCTATTTTTAAAACCCAAATAATGCTTGAGAGATAAAATGACACAAGTGATACAAAATGATATGGCAGCTAGTAGTAGTAGATTATGATGTTGATGATGCTCACAAGATGAGCTAGGTTGATTATTTTAGTAATTTTTTAATATTTTTAGGATTTTTTGGAAGCTAGGATTAGGCTAAGTAATGGGGATATTATGTTGAAGAATTAATGTTGATTACATATTAAATTAGTGTTGATTCATAAATATTTATCATCATTTTTACTAAATAATAATGATCGATGTAGAATGGTACCAATCGATGCAGATTGATACCAATCCATAAGGGATCAATACTGATTCACATAAAATGGGAAGGAATTAGAAAATATGTAGGGTTTAAGATAAGTTAGACTGTTTACGATATTTTTAGGATTATAGGGGATGTTTATGATAGGCATAAGGGTTATTATGGTTGTGAAATCAAATACCTCCTTTACTACATTGACTATGAGTTCAACTGAGTAATGATGACTAGGGCCATTTAAAGGCTATAGGATTAGGATGGGTGCATCACTACTGATGCATCCATTGAGACAAATTATTGATGGTATCTTTAGTGGAGTGGTGGGCTGTCATGATTGGCACCTTTTGGATACCTATTAAGGAGATGACCATCATTGAGGAAGACATTTACTAGATATTATGACTTATGATGTAGGGAGCACTGATAGTACCACTTGATGATCAGGGTTGAAGAGTAGCTTTGATATGATTATAAGGTGATTATGCAAAGGGGAGAAATTTTATTTCTAGGGGATTTAATTTTTATCCTCTCTAAAGAATGAACAGACTATAGAGAGGCATGATTACTATGATGATGTTGGTGATCTCATGTTATGCACTCCCAGACTTAGGGTGAGGGGGATTTCTATGAAGCTTGACTAGTGTTGTTGTGGACATGGTAGAGTACTACACCATGTTTATGTGTGTGTCTACCTTATTAACATATATTTATATGTAACTATGAGGTTGGAGGACCTAGAGATGTTATGGTTTGGATGTGATAGTTATATTATAGTGTTGGGCCTATGAGCACATCAGGATAGTGCATCCCATTAGTACCCTATGAATATAGTGGTATGAGATAGACTAAAGCATGACCTTCCTACATTAAAAGGATGATCTAGAATGGGGATTTACAAATGGAGTTGGTAGAGATTTGGATCATTATAGGGATGTTATAGAGGGTTTGAGGGCTACATACATCATCTAGAGGCCTTGTCTACAATTTATTGAGTTGTCTAGAGTGGAGGTGGAGCTAATACGGGTAAGGAGGGAGCATTGTGTTATAGGGAAGAGGATAAATTACTAGGAGTACCTCCATTTTAGCTAAGTGTAGTGGTAGTTTGGGTTAATGTAGGATATACCATAAGCCCCACCTATATATAGGCAAGATGAGATAGAACAAGAGTTATCAAGACTAGTGACAAGAGATGTCCCATTAGAGGAGTAGGTACTAGTAGTGGATGATGTGGAGGATGTAGGGTGTAATCCTAAATATATAGCTTGGTGGGTTGAGTAGTGGGCACTATACTAGGATAGATTATTTCATCCATGTTAGGGAGGAGGGGATAAAGAGATGAAGAAGGTAAAAGAGGAGGCTAATTATGAGGAGACAATGGAAGAGATAGGTGATGAGATGGAAGATGATGTGGTTGGGGGAAATGATGGGGATGGAGATAAGGAGATAGATATCAAAGATATTATTATGGAGAGGGATACACTATAAGTTTAATATACCTTTATACAGGGATAGATAGCTACAACATAGGGGGTGATAACTATTATGCAGATAGAGTAGGATAAAGTGTAGACCCAATTAGATACATTATAGGTGGGGTTTGACTCATTAAAAATGAGTCACAACATGGTAGTAGAGGAGTAAGATTTGTATAGGGTGAAGCTAGAGACATCAAGGAGGAGGGAGGAGGAGAGAGAGTCCTAAATACATGTTATTAGAGAGGTGACAAGGCTAAGCATAAGACTAGTAGGATTATCAACATTGATTGTTATATAGATCTAATGGTATAACTAAGATACTATGAATGGATTATTATAGATCAAATTTGATAGACTCTCAACTATATGATCCACATAAATAGATAGAGAAGGTCCTTTATGAACATGCACATAAACTCATTCAATATGGTGAGTGTCACTCAAAGGAGAAATAGGGATGGAGATGGGGGTGGATATGGGTGTGGAAATATATCGAGCATTCATTTGAGTAGATTAGAGTTCTTTCAGTAGATCCACATGTATATATATTCACTTATAATGGTTAGAGAGCCATGGACATGTGTGTGTGTGTGTGTGTGTATTCTGATGTATATTAATATTTTGATATATATATATTTCATGTTTATGGATTATGTTATTATTTATGAATGTATGCTTATGGTTATGGATATCATGGATTATGGTTTGTTAGAGCTAGATAATGTTTTTATGGATTATGTATGTTATGGATTTATATGTGATGTGATTAGATTTTTACATGTCATGGAGTTATGTTATGTATTAGATTACTATGATTATAAATTTTTATCTGGTACAATTAGATGATTTGAATATGGATTTAAATTTTATTAAATGTATTATGGATCATGCTTATATTACTAATTATTCATGGATTATGGACTATGGATATGGATGTGATCATGTTGTTGATGTATGAATTATATTATGAATTAATTAGATTATTGATTATGGGTTTATAGGTTATGTATTAGGGATTTTATGAATATAGTTATGGATTATGGATGTATGTTTGATTATTTGTTTATGGGGTTGTAAATTTTATATATGGATTATGGGTTTAAAATGTTGTATACTATGATTTGGATTTATGATGATAGATGCCAAGTAGTGTTTATGTATCATTATTAATTGTTATGGATTATGATTTAATGGTTATGGATTATGACGGATATAAATTGTAATTTATTGATTTGTATGTTCAAAGATTTGTTAATTACATGTTTTAGGATAGTGGTTAATATATGTATAAAATTTGGTAATTAATCTTACTTACAAAAGTCTTAATGCTTATTTTATTGGCTCATAACATGAACCAAAAAAACATTTAAGAGTGATGCATATGCATCCTTAACCCACTAATAGTAACAACCCTAACAAATTTAGGTCAACTAGGTCTAGGATAGTATTGTATTTCATTTAAATATGATAAAAATGGATCATAAGAGAAATTTTTTTCCATATTGCATACCCACAACTAAGGGTTAACCTAGAATCCTCATGTGCCAATCAATGTAGACTAATCAATATGGGAAGTCTACTAAATTAAATAAAAATGATTGACGTGAGAAGATTTCTAGGGATACTTTATGTATGATATCCATCTTTTCATGGAGTGGTATATACTTTAAGATATGATTTTTTAAACAACTATCCTTCGAGGGAGCAATCTATGCCTTTTGATATTTTGTATAGCTTTGTAGGTTTAGGGAATTTACATAGCTATCCTTCGATGGATAATTCTATTCATATTTATTTTATTTTGATTTTATAGATGTTTTTATTTTGATTTTGATCCTAATTATATTTTTTTTTCATGGATTGACCTCAATTATCCTAGGATAATTTTCCAAAGATTATATATACAAGATAAAACATAGATTCTCAAAATGAATGAGTGATAGGGAAGGATTTTAGGGAATAACAATTTGGAGATCATTCCTATTATAGGTGAGGTTTATCTAACTAGAGAATGATATGAATAGAGCCATGGTATTCATATTTAAGGTTAATAATAGGAAATGTTGTTGGATAACTTCATACCTCTATATATCATTATTTGGTATAAGAGTAATGGGGATATGAAACTTAGAGACTAAACTAGGTAAGCCAAAGTTAATTAATATTTATTAATGGTAGAGAGGATGTTTATGAAATGCATTAAGGGGTTCTCACTCTGATTTTACATCAAGAGAGGCTACGTGGTATGCCCTAGATCCATATTTATGGGTGATGATATATGGTTCGAGCCAATTTGGAGAGAATTTTCCCCTTTTCCTTTTTTTTGTATTAGTTATGTGTTGATTTTATTTTATTACTAGGTCACCAATGTTAAATTCATGTTGTTTTAAATTTTTATTATACGTGTATTTAATTCATTCTTTATATACATGTAAATGGTCAAGGACATCCAAATGATGTTCATTTAAGAGTTTGAGCTAGGCTAATCTTTCCTAACAAAAGCCATCCTCAAAAATGATACCTTTTAGAGAGATGAAAAGGGAAGGAATTTAAAATATGAGAGGAAGTAAATTTTAAGTACCATAGACTAGGGAGAAAGGGGTAGTGCCTGTAGGGGTTTGAATACTAGTTTGATAAGCCATAAGACATAGGGAATATGCAAGTGTCAATTCTTACCTTTTTCATTAATGACTTTGGTTAGGCTTTTTACTAGATTTTTATTGGATGCCTCAGCCTATGCAGTAGCTTGAGAATAGTAAGGAAACAAAAAGTTGAGATTAATTCTAAAATAATCATAGATCTCTTGAACCTTTTTATTCTTAAATTATATTCAATTATCTATGATGATCTTATGAGGGATTCAAAGTGAAAAATGATATGTTGAGTAATGAATTAAATGATTTTATCTACTTTGGTTGAGATAAGGGGGATAGCCTCCACCCATTTAGAAAAATACTTAGTGGTGTTAATAATAAACCCATGGCATTCAGATGATTTTGGATTGATTTGAACTATAAGATGAAGCCCCCATTGTCAAAAAGACCAAATGCCTTGAGCAACCTACAATGCTTAGATAGCAACATGGATAAGTTGGCATGATACTAACACTTGATGAACTTATTAATGTACCCAAAATAATCTTGATTTAAAGTGGGAAAATAATATCCCAATCATAAGATTCTTTTAGCAATAGTGTGGTGATTAAAGTGTCCACATGATTTATCATGAGGTTCTTTGATACCGAGGGTAGCTTCATGATTTTAGAGATAATGAAGAATAATGCCATAAAAACCATGCTTATAAAGGAAACCCCATAATATGATAAATTATGTCACATGATGTTGAAAGGATCACTTAACAGGTATTGATAGATCTAGAGGGGTAATCCCTAGGGATAAATAATCAAATATTTTTAAATACCAGAGATTTGATGGATTCTTCTCCACACTATGGATGGATAAAATTCAATTTTGGTGAAGTAAGGTTGATTAATCCTATGAATAAGGAAAAATAACTTAGACTCATGAGATGAGGATGGGATAAAAGAGGCCATGGAATCCATAGTATCTACAAATTTTTTAGTTGATCGAGGATTGGCTTGAATATCATAATACTCAAAGGTGGATAACAATTGATTAGATAATATTTTATACTTATAAAGACCATAATTTTTACACTAATAGATGCCCCCAATTTGATTAACCATAAGCTGGGAATCTCCATAGATATTGAGCATTTTAATGCACAAAGCTAAGGTAGTTTGGAGACTTATGATTAAAGTTTCATACTCTTCCATATTAGTAGTGCAATAAAAATTGAGTTTAAAAGATAGAGGGATAAGTGTCCCCCTAGGAGGAATTATGATAATTATAGATCACCCACCATGTTGACATTTGGATCCATTAAATAAAAGAGTCATTTAATATTATAGATCTAGTTGAGACATGGAGGCTATAGATTCATTTGGGATTTCATAGTTAACCAGTTTATTATTAGAAAGAGGTGCCTTAAAGAGTTTAGCATCAATGATTTATCCTTTAACTAATTTTTTGTGGATAAACTTTAGATCAAATTCTTCCAAAATCATAAGCCACTTGCCCATTCACTGATTTTGATAAAGCTTGGAGTGCATAAACTTTAGGGGATCAATGGTCATGACAATGTAGGTTTTATCATTGAGGAGATAATGTCATAGCTTAGTAGTAATGAAAACTAGAGCTAGACACAAATTTTCAAATTTGAGAATATTGTGTGCCATATTCAACAAGTGTATGAATAATATAGTACACAACTTTTTCCTTATGTTACTCATCATTATGACCCAACATGGTTCTAAGGGCATGGTTAGTGGTATAAATATATAAGAAGAATGATTGTCCTTATTTTGGAAGAGAGAGAATTGGTGGTGAGAGAAGGTATCTCTTAAGAGTGTTGAAATCATCTTAACAACTAGAGTCCCACTTAAAATGATATCCTTCATTAAAAGGTGATGAAATGGTTGACAATAATCAGATAATTGTGAGATAAAATGATGGATAGATTATAATTTACCTTGAAAACTATAGAGTTGCTTTATATTAGATGGAGATGTTATTTTTAAGATGGTTTTGATTTAGGTAGGGTTGACTTCTATCCCATGCATATAGATAATAAAGCCTAGGAACTTACCTATCAATACTCTAAAAATACATTTCTTAGAATTTAGATGGATGAAAAATTGGATTAATTGGGTGAATATAACCTTTAGGATGGAAAGGTGATCTTTTCATAACATTGATTTACTAAAGAGGTCATCCACATAATCCTCCACAATCTTATGGATAATATAATGGAAAATGTAGGTCATAGATCTTTAATAGGTGGCTCTTATGTTATTTAGGCTGAAAAGGCATAAGGTGATAGCGAAAAGTCCCCCAGGGAGTAATAAATGAGGTATTATGTTGGTTCTATGGTGTGTTAAGGATATAATTATATCCATAAAAACCATCCATTACCAATAATATTTCATGACCAATGGTAAGGTCTACTAACTTGTCAATATTAGGGAGAGGGAATCATCCTTTGGAAAAGTGAGATTAAGGTCTCAAAAGTTGATACAAAGGTGAAGTCCTCCTATAGGATTTGTTATAGGGATGATGTTAGATATCCATTGAAGGTAATTGATAGGTTAATTAAATTTATTAGATAAGAAGAACTATAACTCTTCTTTGACCAAGAACATAATGTGAAGATATATCTTATAGATCTTTTGCTTGATAGTCTTAGCATTAGGGAATGTAACAATGTTATGGATGAAGATGGTAGGATTCATACCAAACATATTGTTATAGGACAAAGTGAATGCTTCACTGTGCTCCATCAAAAACATAGTGAAATCCTCATATTCCTAGGGATCTAAATATTTACTAACTTAATGATTTATGGAGTCTCTAGGGACCCTATGTTAGCATCAATGGTGGCCTCATTTAAAATACTAAAGGTTTATGATAGCATGGACTTACATAGATGGGAGTTCTAGGTGCCTAAATTAGTTAAGATGGAATCATCATATTGGTACTAAATAATAAGGATGGTAGGAGAGTCCTACCTCATCATGTCTTGGTAGGATAGAGGAATGGTTCAGACCTCACCATCATGATGATAGATGAGAGGCTCTATAGCAATGTCATTGAATAAAAAAAGTTAGAGGGAATGGATATGACATCATCAGTCAAAGAATGGGTATTGGATGGTGAAGATGGTGCATCTTCTTTAGGGATGGGAAGGAGAGTGAGATTCAAAGAAGACTTAGGATTTTTTCTAAAGCCAAAGCCATGATTTTTATCAGGTTTTCTAAACTCCCCAAATTAAACCTCATGTAGGCCTTATTCATAATGTCCCATACTGAAACTTTTTTAAGTACACCATTATAAGTATGTCTCCATGAAATAGTGTTTATCAAGGAATAATATGTTTGATGTAAATGGTTTAGCCTGAGTTTATTCAATAGGATTTGAAGAAGGCTACTCAATTCCCCCATAGATTAGATGGTTATGGAGGAATGATGAGCCAAAGGGAATAGTTTTCCCCAAATTGTGACAATAAGCCATATGTTTTTCAAGGCATCCATATTATTATGGAGTAGGGAGAATATTGAGTATTAGTAACTAGTATTCTATGATTAAAACCTATTACAAAGTAGAATCGATGGATTCCTTACCATGTCTAGGTGAAAGGATTATTGTGATAGTGCATGATTCATTAGATGGGCTATCACTTTGTAACAAAACTAGGACCTCATTGGGTTAAAAGGCAAGGTTTCAAGTTTTAAAAGGATGGGGGTCAGCTTGGAGATTATGGTTTTTGCCATCATGTTCAAATTTAATGCACTAATGAAATGTAGAGGGGATATATTATATAAAATATATCCAAGGTCATCCTAGGATAATATTGTACTATAATTCTCCTTCATTAACATAAAATAATTTAGGGAGAACTTGCATGCCTACCTGAATATGAATAACTACCATTCCTAACATAGGGGTGATAGTATCATTAAAGGCTCTTAGAATGGTGGGTGATTGGGCTACCACTATAAAAAGTAGATAAAATTGTTTAAATTCATGAGAAGAGATGATGTTTATATTAGTGCCATTATCTATCATGACTCTATTAATTTGAGATTGATCTATCTGGATAGTGATAAACAATGCAAGATCTTGATTATCTAGTTGTAAGGGTGGTATTTTTGAATCATGAAATGCTATGGATAAGGATTTCTGAAATGGTGTAATAAAAGTAGAAAATGGTTAGGGTTCATTAGGTTATATATCTATAGCCTATAAGGCCTCTATCATGGCTTCATATTATTATGGGGAGTTTTGGATAGGTTTGTATAAGGACATCTTGACTAGAATTTGATGTAACTACTTTAGAATAGATATCTATATGAGTTCCAAAGCATTCTTATTTTGTGCCTTTCCTAAAATTGAGACTTTAGGTTTAGGGGTAGGTATAGTTGGATTATTTGTGGAAGGGGCCAATACTTTAGCAATATTTTTTCATGATTGTGAGTCTTATGACTATGGGCTTGGGATCATGTTGCTATATTAATTGCATCTATTTATATTAGAGAGGGATTCATTATTCTCTTAGAGTTGTTGACAAAGAGAGACCAGTGTTAGGATTTATCATAGGGTTCATCCTCCTTTATAGCTTGTTATGATGTGTTATTTCTTGAATTAGATGTAACCTTAGGGAGATAGTCATGATCTAATTATTCTATTAAAAGATCATATTTGTCTAATAGATTTTGGACTATAACCTTTGATGCATTACAACTTTTTATGTCATTCCATGTTATTTGATGGTATGCACATGTTATATTTTATCTATACCATGATGGCTTATTAATATGAGGGTTAATAGGTTTTATAGGTGGTAGAGTGATTTGGGACATCTGGATAAGCTAATCAAGGATATTATAACAAGATCCCATCAATGGGTCTTGACTTAGATTTTCCATTCTCTAGAGCCCTAGTAGGAAGAGGTACGTGACTTTGAATCCTAGTCTCTTAAACTAGATATTTGGATGGTCCCTACTATATTCAATTTATTTCTAGGGTAAGTTTTTACACCTAAAAATAATGGGTAATAGGGGTTTAATGGATTATGGATTGGCATGACCATAGTGGGAATATTTTGTTGTGATGGTACATGTGCTTTAGTGGTGGATTATATAATGGTAGATTTCATTTTAGCTAAAGGATGGGGCCATGGTATATATGTTTTCATCTAAATAGGGGGTATAGGTAATTTTCCTTTTCTTATTTTCTCAGGGGTTATGGTTATATCCTCTTTAGGGAGTTTAATCCTAATAGGAGGATGTGACAAATATTTTTCACTTGGGGATCTGATATTTTTATTTTTGGTATTTACAACTTTTCCCTTGATCTCTTTATGATTTGGTGCCTCACTAAAAGAGAGGGGAACTGATCTATAGATATTTTGAGGTAACATAATAGTTTCCTTAAGAAGTAATATGATAGTGGGAATGGGTATACTAGATATAGATATTGAAATGGTGTAAGGAATAGTATATGAATTTTATGGAATGTCTAAATAAACCTTCTCTTCAATAATATTTTCCTCTTTTAGTTCTTGAGTGATTTCAAACATGAATTATTCCAATGGATCTTAGACAATGAGATCTAGAAAATTAGAGTAATTTTTAGGGATATCTTCACTTGGTTTGGATGGTTCAAAAGTGTCTCATATGAGGAGATAAGGAATAGGAACATCAACAACTTCTTTAGGTGGAAGTTGGTCATGTATGGAGTTAATTACATGAGTCTTGTGTTTCAATGTGGATCTTGATTTAGATTGCAATGTATTTCAATGTGGAGGTGTGATTTGGGAATGGTTACCTAAATATATCTATGGATTGGCTTATGTGGGTTTTAGGATTATCTACTTCTAATTCCCCCTGGTCTATTTGATTCTATACTAAGCCTTTGAAATAATGACATCTAATGACATTATGGATCATTACATGGTGAAAATTATAGAAGTAATTTTCCCTAAACGAACTAGGTTTAGGACAAGACTCAAGGAGAGGTCTTATGGGAGGAAGGTTGACAAGAGAAGCCCTTTAAGAGTTTATCTAAAATAGAGGCATATGACTTTCCTAAAGGGTTACATTTTCATGGGAAAAGTGTGTCAATGTCTTCTAATATTGTGCCTATGAAGTTGAGGGCTTGGATTTGTTTTTAGTTTGTGGTGGTGCTGACTTTACAACTACAACATTAGCAGCCCCTTAGGTCTTATTATTGTTTTTAATATTAGTCCCTTTGGAGGGCTCAAATTTAAAGTTTTTATTTCATAATTTAACCTTCCCTTATTTTATGACTCTAATTTAAAACTTGAAATCCATTAAAAATATCTCATCAAAAGTTTCTTGTAACATCAATAAGATGTGTTTAGCACATACTCTCATGAATAACTTGATTAACTAAGGCTATGATAGAGAGAAGGTGAATTGATTGATTAAACTTATTCATCTAGACATATAATCAGTAATGGGTTCATCATCAAATTTTTAGATGGGGTAAAGGTTATTAATGGTAACTTTTATTACTATATTGATGGAAAAGTGTAATAGGAATATTTGAGATAGACACCCAAATGAAAAGAGGGAATGTTTTAAAATTGATCTATACTAATCTAGAGTAGGTCTAGCTAACAACATTTGGAATGTCCTAAGAAGAATCACATCATCATGCACTATGAGGTATCAAGTGTGTCAAAATTCTTGAAATGTTGTTGTGGGTCTTCCTTATTCTATAAATTTGTAAAATTAGGGAGTTCCCACTATAGAAGACAAGGCCTAATTTGAACTGCTTAGTTGATCATCTCATTAAAAACCTATTCATAGGTGAACATTTTCTTATACCTAGAGGTAGAGGATTCTAAATTAGCCATCCTATTAATAAGGATACTCATGAGAATGGGTTGGGTGTTATGTTGAGGGATTATTCCCAAAGTATTCTATTATTGGAGTTGGTAAATAGGTAACTACATAGAAAAACCCTAATATAATGGATAAACAATCAATGTGGCTATGATGGGTTGAGAAGCCACCACATACTATGGATATTGTAAAGGGATATACATATACCTAATATATTATGTGGCTGATATATACTAAGTGGTCAAGGGTATATACTATTGAGGTGACTGACTTATAACGTCATATTATAATGATTTCATTTGGGTACTTAAGGGTATGCTTGTTTCAATCAATGGAAGGGTCATTGGGACTGATATGACTACGTTCTAGAGTGATGAATTAATAGGTTGAGGAGTTATATGCTAAGGATTGGTAACATTTTGAGTTTGAGTAGTGATTGGTGATAAACCACTAGACATCATCAGAGGTGGGTTTCCTAAGGGTTGTGTATTAGTGGTGTCAAAACTAGTATGAGGAGGATTATTGTGGGAGGATACCATAGTAATGGTAAATATTTCACCCTCTTCCAAGGGCATGTTGTATGGGTTCTTAAAGAACTATATATGGGGAGATAATGGGATATGTATGGCTCAAGAGCTAATATAATGATTAAGTTTTATGGGATTTATATCTAGTATAGTGTCAAATTTAGGATCACACTTGGTGTAATATTGAGGGATGCCTTCCCTTGTGGACTCAAGAAAAGTAGGGGGCTAGGAGAATTATGTGTAGATGATGATAAAGATGGGGGTTTAGTTTTCTTTTGTGACTATTATCATGTCAAAACCATGTAGCAATAAAAAATAAGAAATATAAAAAAACACACAAAATATTCTTTTTTATTATCTCTCATTTTAGTGATGATGAAAATATGTACATGTTAAAGACCTTCCTAAAAAGTTTTGACCTTTTAACTTTAAAGTATGATAAAATAAAAAGAGAAGGATATGAAGGGTCATAAGAAGTGGAAATCTAAGGATGGTATCAATTTTTGTTTTGATGCTCAAGGATTTCTATATTGGTACTAATACTTGGCTTTGTATTCAGGGCCTACCCCCTCACTTCACACACCACATCATAAGGGTGTTAGGTGCTTATCCAGAATATACCGATAGACCAAACTTTATACTTAGCTAGAACACTAAGTTGGTCCTCCCATTAGTGGTGAAATTGAAGTGATATTATTAGGAATAATGTTTCTATGAGGTGATGAAATCCTCATCAGTTTCCTTGTGTTATATGTTTTGATCCACCTAGATTAGTCTACGTAAGTATACTAAGTAGGAAAAATGGATGTAGATTATTTAACCTTTAAAAAGGAAAAATGAAAATTTGATTTTCTTTAGATGAAATCATCAAATAAAAGAAAAGGGATAAAGATAAATATATTAAAAAATTAATTTTAACAAGAAAAGAGTGAGACCTTAGGGGTTCCACTAGGCATGTCAGAATTTTAAAGTAGTTTTTCATTTCATATGAAGTTAAATGCTACTTCGTAAAACATGAAATAAAATAAGGTATATGGGGAATACCTATGGATTGGAAGATGTTTCACACCACTTTGAATGTGATTATAGTGATAGTACCTTTTTGGTTGGGAAGGTTAACCTACACACATGTGAATACTTGACAAAAATAGATTAATAAAAGAGATGGGTGGACTTCTTGATCAAAGGCCAGTTCTAAAAAGTGGTACACTTACTTAGAAGGATGTCAGTCTAGTATTTATGAAATTATATGGATAAAAATAATATGAAATTACAAATAGATAAATGATACAATTATAATTTTGATTAAGATTTAGTTCTCAAATAAGTTATCAATGTAAATGAAATATTCCTCCCAATGAGCAGAAGCAAAATCTACATCATCTTAGATAACTACTAATGATTCTTCAATGGCTTCATGATAGGGTGAATAAATGATTTCATAGAGGGATATCTAAATTTTATGTCACTATGATCTATAAACAAAGGTTGAGAAACTATGGGGAGATCAATGATACTAGTTTCATCATGAACTAAACTGGGTAGAGTTATATATAAGCAAAAGGTCATATTCAAGCAACAATAATTAGTAAAAGTATTGTAAATAGAGGTTTATGATAAGGTCTTAAAATATATGAATTAAACATAGAAGATTGATGTTGATCTTGATAGGATTGGTGATGGTTGATAGAATCAGTGTCAATTTAAAATGAATCATCATTTATTCTCTCTTGTGGCTAAGTTTAATAAAATAAAGAGTAGAATGAGAAAATTTTTATAACAAGAGTGGATAAGTGGATAAATAAGGATAAAAATAATACTTTAATTATTAAATAGATGGATAAACATAATACTAATTGATAGAGAATGATAAATGGGATATGATACTTACCTCTGATCATCTTATGAGCATAATGAAATTATTCCATAGGTTCACATAACAAATTAGGTTGCACAAAAGGATATGATT
>JARHVA010001164.1:3455000-3500000 GCA_037957365.1 Torreya grandis | reverse complement strand
TTATTTCTTATAAAACTAGCCTGCGATTATATAAAGTCATTCTTGATTGAAATGTAGGCATGGGAGTGGTTAAAATGAAGTTTCTACAATATTTTGTTAATAAATGTTCCTTTATTTTTTACCAAACCTTTGGATAATCTAAGTATCAACTTTAAGATATATATATATATATATATATATATATATATATATATATATATATATATATATATATATATATATATATATATATATATAGGTGAAAAAGTTATGGAATATATTGAGGATAATCTAGGTAGTAAAATAATGAAAACCCTCTTCTTGAAATATATTTATCATGAAAATATTGATACATTAAGGTAAATTAATGGAACCCTCAAAGGCTATCATATCAACCACTTTATAAGACATTATGAGTCAATATGGGTAGCCACAATGGATGGAATTATAATGTCAAAATTTTCTCTTTTGGCATTCAACTCATCTCTTGGTGAATTTCATTGGGAACTTAATTGGGATAAATAAATTATTCAAAGAGTTAAATTTGTTATTTTGGGTTATTTTCCATGAATAATATTCACACAATAAAGTTTTTCAAAAACAGGTTTTATGATTTCAAATAGATGTGTTTTATTTGAAAGTGATGTTGAGTCGATTAATCATCCATTGCTTTCTTTCCCCTTTATATACAATTTTTTAAAGAGTATCTTGTATAAATGTTAAGTATTTTAGGTTCAAACTTCATTGGTTTTATATTTTTCCACTCAAAGGGATTATTCATTTTAAGTATACAACTAAATAAGATATGGAAACTAGCCATCCCACATATATTCTAGGGTCTATGGTGGGAGAGAAACCTTATAATTTTATATAATAAAAAAAGTGATGCTTCTAAAGTGGGTTCAAGTAATTTTTAATAAATCCAGGATAAATTTATTTTTATCATGGTTATGAAAATATAGGATATTAAATATTGTGAAGAACATATAATTCTAAATTTGAACCTACCTACCCTCAAGGTTATTGATAATAATATTAAGAAGGTGGATAGAGTATTTGTAAAATGAAATAACCCCCCTCATGATGGGTTATGTTTAACTTTTACGGTTCTTCTAAAGGAAATTTAAAATAGGTTTGGTGAGGTAAAGTTATAATGGATAGTAAATGGAAGCTATTGGTTACCTACGTAGGCTATCTTGTAATTCAAACTAGTCACTTTATTGAGGCAAAAGTAGAATTATGACGATTTCAATTAGTTAAGGATATAAACATCAATATCTTAGTGGTCAAATAATAATCACTTAATATAATATTTTTTATCATATGAACATCAATAAAGTTTAATTTTAAGAACATCCTGATCGATACCCTTAGTATTTTGATGTACATTGAGTAAATATCCATTCATAATGTTTACAAAGAGGGAAATAGAGGAGTACACTAGTTAAAAAAAAGTGTTCCATTCTCAGGGTTTGATAAATGAGCTAATATTTAATCCCTAACTAATATCATATTTTAAATCCTTAATTAATAATATCATAAATAGTTATTCATGCAGTGGAGATGGGATGTTGGCCAATGATAGATTATGAGATCATACTGGTGATATTTTTAAATCCATAATTATTTCCCTCTTGGTGTATAGGAATATAATACTATAAGTAATATTTTTTATCACATAATATTATTTTGATATCACTATCATAATTTGGCTACAAATGGTTGTTCACATTATTAAGAAAATTAGTATTGGGGGAAAAACTGTGACAATATAAAAGGTGTGATTTTAAGCATGTTAGCAAGATTCTACCCCTCTTGAAATATCATAATGATTATTAGAGATGTCAAAACACTAATGTTAGGATATTATCACTATAATTGAAAAGGTATATTTAATACTCATAATGAATGGTATTTAGTTCATTCCATTTAAAAAAAGAAGCCAACATTTAATTTATGGGTGGGGATAGAGAAAGAGTCATACCATATTCTTGAAAAATGGTTAGGAAGAACCCTAAATTTTGGAAATTCTAAAATATGGGATTTTAAAAAATTTATGAAAAAATTCAAAGGTTTTGATCCCATTCTCTTTATGAATCTTTGTAATTCATGGAAGGTAATAACAATCATAATTAAAGGCACTATGTTTAATGTTGTTGAGGAATGTATTGCTAAGGTCACATGGATGTCTATGAAAGGGGCCTAAGTTTATAAACTAAGGTGGTATAAAGAATTAAAAACTTTCCTTAGGGTAAAATAAAGACTCACCACATTTTAAGGTGGCTCACCCATGATAATTATTTTTAGTCCGCTTGAAACAAGTCTTATTCTATATCATGAGGTATGTAAATCTTGAATAAATATATGAAAAAGATTTTACTTATCATTTCACTCATTTAAACCAATTTTTACATAATAAACTCATAATAATTTCATTATTTGTTTTATTTTCCCTAAAACACTTTATTTTTTATGTTTAGAAATGGAAAACTATAATACCTGTCCTTGAAGCTCTTATTTTCCTTTTATTCCAATTTGATAAATCCCAATCCTCTACTCTTAGGATATCTCTAGTGGAAAATTTTGAAGATATGATGCCCTCCACTTAGTCCCATATGAGTATAAAGGTAGAATACAAGACTCCCTAAGTTATCATAATCCATATTCCCCCCTAAGATAAAATTTAGTAATGGATTCACTTCAATGGAAGGGGAGTCCATAATTTTAAATAAACCCAAATTAAAAAGCCTTGTTATTGATCTAATTGAATTTGAAGACCTTAGGAAGCCCCCCAAGATGGACCCATTCATCCCTTCATTCTGTAAATGGACCTAGGAGGTCTTGAATTAAAAATTTATCACTTTCCAAGACTAGGTGAGGGAATAAGTTATAGAGGATCTTTCTTAGGTGAAGGATAAATAATACATTAGTGAAAATGTTAAAACCCCATTGGGTTTAAACTAAAAAAGGTAATTGTTTTTATTTTATTTTATTAATATAAACTAAATTACTATCAAATAAGTTAATATATTTGATATTTAAATAAATGAATCTAAAATTATTATTTAATTATGATTCATTTAGATAATGATTAGATTAACAACATCAAGTAGTATTACATAATCAATCGATCATAAATTGTATATCTATTGAAAATTATCTTAGCCAACTACTAAAAGTTCACATAATAAATTATAAGTAAGAGAATCAAAATGCTAAGTATTAAATGTAATCATAGTAAAGTAACACAAGTTTTTGAATTAGAGTGTGAATATAAATATATACATTGTTTCACGGATAAAACAAGTATCCACAAACTCATTGATATATAAAATGTAATAATGTGTAAAAATCTCTATTAGTTGAATGCTAGAGTAGAGGGAGAGAATAATCAGAGTGGTTTTCCACACCAAGATGGACCATATATTCCTTTCACATTCTCCCAACTAAGGAATTTTTCTCCCTTCACGATGAGCATATGATAATGGTGCAAGTATCGAGAAGTCAACTAGAACCCATGTGTTGTAAGATAATCATCGCATGCATCATATCATAAATAATTTTATTCTAACAGTATATCATGCATACATGCATATGAATCAAACAATTGATATGATAATGTTGAACTATAAACATTATTTTGTCAAAAGTTTTAATATATTTTAAATATCACATAGATCAATCATATTCTCACACATACACAATCATATTTCATTTTTTGTGTGTATTAGTGAACCTTATTAATTTCATGTGAATCTACTCACATAATTATTTCCTTAGTGTCATTAATACTAAATTTTACTAAATAAGTCGTATACAAAATTCCATAGATTCTCATATAGATTCAAATTACAAATACCACAATATTTAAATACAAAAGAAACAACATGAAATAATCACATTATATAATAACAATATAGCTCCTTCTCTTATAACTCCTAAGTTCCAATGTAGCCTAATATCTATTTCAAAATAAGGAAATATTACAAATAAATTAATTACCAATAATATTTGTGATAGTTAAGTATTGACCATTTCATATAAAATCACCCTTTTCATAGGTATTATAATGAATGTAAATATAATTTAAGAATTTAACATTAAATTCTAAGAGCTTAAACAAATACTTTAACCACAATATTTATCTAATATAATCAATTATTAGTTATTTTCTAATCAAATAAAAATTGATTTAAACACATTATAAATAAATGAAATACTTTATATTTTTCATATGAAAGTATATGTTCACTATATACAAACATCTATGTGCATACTAAATTATCTTCCAAATTAAGAAAACATTAACTCCATTTTAAATCACAAATATAATTTGCATTAACTCCACACAACACCTCATATCCCAATAAGATGCATTAAGACATAATCATCTAAATGTGAATAATTTTTTATGTACCATCTAGTACATAAACTGACTAAAAACTATTCTACATGATTTTGACCACTTTATTAAAAATTTATGTTCTCTATATAGTTCAACTTCAACTATTATTTACAAATGTCTAGGCTCAATCATTGTCCAAATTATCTAGCATAGTCAAATTAACAACTCACATAATCTAACATGTTTACCATTGATTAAACAGAAAAAGCCAACCTCACTACAACTTTGTGTGGATAACATTTGAAACTAGGTTTTTCCCACCTGAGTTGGGACCCTTGAGTGTGACCAAAGGGATCATGGATCTAATGGAGGCTACTACCAGAGGTAGTGCCTCTAGGGATTTGTTTAAAAAATCTGATAGTGGATAGTCCATCCAACACATGGAAGAAAGAACTTATAGGTGAAAAGATGTGCCCCTTGAAAAGCATGTCGAGCCTCCCTGTTACCTCTAAGGGCACGGCCTTAAATATTCCAGATGATCTGGTGGAGGAAATAATGGCATCCATGGACCTTATGTTGGTAAGTAAGTTTGTTTCATTCTATCCTAATATTGAAATGGTTAGGAAATGGGTATTGTCTAGGTGGAAAGTTAAGGGTAGCGTTTTGATCATTACCATGGAAAGAGGCCTATTCCTTTTTAGATTTAAAAATAGGGAGGACATGATAGCTACTCTTGCTGGAGGACTATGGCTGTATGGCCCACATTCTCTTACATTATGCTCATGGAAACCAAGTTTTGATCCTAACTCAGAACTTATTAAGTCTACTCCTGGCTGGGTAAGATTGCTAGGGTTTCCTTTAGAATTATGGGATGAAAAATTTTCATAGCTATTGGCAATTATATTGGCCAATATGTCACTATAGATCACACAACCAGAACAAAGTCTAAATGTGTGTATGCTAGACTTTGTGTCAATGTTGAAATTAATAGGACTCTCCCTATGTCCATATAGCTAAACTCTAAATATGGGACTTTGACTCAGCTAATCACTTATGAAAATGCTACCACTTTCTATCAAATATGTAAGATAAAGGGACATTTATTGACACAATGCACAATAAAGTAAAAGGGAAGGAAAGATGATTCACAGATTGAAGGGGAGGATCAGGCTCTCAATCACAGAAAGAATAGCAAGCAAGAAATATAGAGTAATGTGGAAAATCTTGACAATACAAAAAAGGGAAAGGATGAGATGGGGAAGGAGGATATCACTATTAGTGAGGGAAAAAGTGTCCAAAAGGAAAATATATTATCAGATGATAGTTAAAAGGCTATATTAAACACAACCAACCCTCTAGAAAAATAGAATAATGTGTCTAATGAAGGAGAGAGAGGTAACCATTTGATAGAGGAAGTCAATGAAGAAGACAAATTTCTAAGAGATGGACAAGAAGAAGTAACTCTAAAAAATCCCACTAAAGGAGAAGCAGACTTACAGTTAAATACAAACATTTTTCATGCTCTAGAAGTTAGAGACCAAGTAGGAAACTATTTAGCAATAGGTGAAACAAGAAAATGTGGTAGTAATGAACAGGAGGAATTGGTTACCCTAAAGAAAAAGAAATGAAAAGGTAAAAAATTTACAAATGTTGGCACTGAGCCCAAATAAGGGAGACCAACCCTAAGAGAAATAAGACAAAGAGAGATTGTTAGGGAGATTGCCAGTGGTAAATAGAAAACACTAGAGACCCAACCCCCCTAACCCTCTAAATGAGAATATTATCTTGGAACCTAAGGGACTTTAATAGTCCCTCAAATCAGTTTGTGGTTAAAAACTACATTTTAGATAATAAATTAGATGTTTTATTACTCCAAGAAGTCAAGATGAATGAGGAGAGTTTTACAAATATTGTTGCCTATAAATGACCTAAGGTGGATTTTTGCATCAGTCCAGATGAAGGGGCTTCAAGGGGGATTGTCACTATGTGGAATAGTGATAAAATCTGGGGGTCTCTTATGGCTTATAATAAGCACTTATTGATTACCAATTTCTCTTTGAAATCTTTGAACTGGTCGTTGATCAATGTCTATGGACCGAATAATAGAGCTTTGAGATAGAAATTATGGACAGACTTGAGCAGTTTTAGGAATAATCCCTAGAGCATTACATGGATGTTAGCTAGAGATTTTAACACTCCTCTATACCCTCCTAAAAAATAGGGTGGGATTATGGATTACTCAAACATCATGTTCGACTTTGTTGAATTCAACAATGATTGGGGATTATTGGACATATAGCTACAAAACCAAAATTTTACCTGGACCAATAGAAGAAGAGGAGATCAAATGATTCAGGTTAAATTAGATATATTTCTTATATCAAGCAACTGAAAGTATTATCATAATATGTAGGCATATGCTTTCCCTAGAACCATGTCTGAGCATTGCTTGATCTTCCTCAGTTGGAGAGAATAGGGTCAATCTAGACCTTCCCCATTCCATTTTGAAGCTATGTGGATCAAACACAAAGACTTTAGACAAATGGTGGCCCCATGGTGGAAAATTCATATTCAAGGTACTCCTAGGTATAGTCAAGAAACTTCAACGCATTAAACAAGAAGTTTATGGATGGAATATATATAGCTTTGGGCAGGTCTTCTAGTAGAAGAAAAATATAGTGGGAAAACTCAATGATATACATCAATTGATAGATCAAGGGGATGATTCTAAAGACACTTTAGTAAAAGAGAATGCGCTATCTTCTGAATGGAAGAATCTTATGGAAAGAGAAGAGGTTTTTTGGAAATAGAAATCTCATGTTCAATGGCTTAAAGAGGGGGGTATGAACACTGCCTTCTTTCATCTCTCAGCTATGAAACATAGGAAAGCCAACTCAATAACTTAGCTTGTCCTAGATAATGGTGAAATTATTACTGAGGATAATGAAATAGGGGAACAAGCTAGGGCTTTCTTTCAAAATCTGCTCACAGAAGAAAATAATAATGATAGAATTGATAGACCTATGAATCATATCATTGATAAAATTCCTTGTTTGATAATAAAAGAAGATAATCAGGAGATTTAAAGCCTATATCTGAGGAAGAAGTCCATGCTATTTTATTTTCCATGGGTGCATTCAAAGCCCCATATCCTGATGGCTTTTCTCCTATATTCTTTGAGGAATATAGGGAGATAGTAGGAGCGGATCTCATGGCTGATGTTCATGATTTTTTTAGATCAGGTAAACTTTTGAAACAAGTTAATAATACCTTCATAGTACTTGTTCCTAAAAAATCAAAACCTTCACACCTTACTAATTTTAGGCCCATTAGTCTATGCAACACTATTTATAAGTTATATACTAATGTGTTGGTTATGAGGATTCAACCTTTGCTAGACAAAATTATTTATCCTTTTCAGAAAGGTTTCATCTCAGGTAGGTAGATTCTTGATGCTGTGATCACCACAAATGAGACTATTCACTCCATGGATAAGAGTAAAATCACTAGTATGGCTCTCAAGCTAGATATTTCTAAAGCTTATGATAGAGTCTCATGGACTTTTCTATTCTAAGTGATCAAATAATTTGGGTTTAATGATAAAATGTCTTGTTTGATATGGAACGTGGCATCTTATACAAAATTCTTAGTGCTGGTTAATAGTGTTCCTAGAGGGTTTTTCTCCTCCTCAAGAGGAATTCGTTAGGGAGACCCTCTCTCCCTGTACTTATTCATCATTATGGTAGAGGCACTAGGAAGATACATATAAGCAGATATAGCCTCAAAAAAGCTAGTGGGCATCAAACCTACCTCCTCCCTTCATCCTATGGTAGTTCAATAGTTTGTGGATGATATCATCTTCTTTGGCATCTCATCAGTGATTAAAGTTAGAAGATGGAAGAATATCCTAAATAATTATGCCAGAGAGTTGGGACAAAGGATAAATTTGTAGAAAAGTAATGTGTATTTCTTCAACACTCCTAATGAACTTAGACATATGATCATTGATATATTAGAATGTGTTGAAGCTGACCTACCAACTACCTACCTGGGTCTCCCACTCTTGGTCAAAGAGGTATCTCCTAGCTTTTGGAATGGAATTGTGGAAAGAATGTAGAGGAAACTTCTTGGTTAGAAAGGAAAACTACTCAACAGTGCTAGTAAATTATGACTTCTTTGGGCTTCACTGCAAGGTATTCCTACATACTTCCTGTCTCTTTTTCAAATTCTTGCATATATTACTAAGAAATTGGAACATATCCAAAGAAAAATTTTACGGACAGGAGTGGAAGACAAATAGAGAATGTCTTTAGTCAGATGGGAAAAAGTGTGTCTTCCAAAATCTCATGGTGGACTCAATATTAGGTCTATCAAGAACATGAACAAAGCCCTTCTCTCAAAATTTAGTTGGAACCTAATCCATAAAAACAATGATTGGGGGGAAATAATGTATGCCAAATACATGCATAGGATTGATGATTCCAACTTCCTTCAATAGATGGGATTACCCCAAGGATCTGTGATATGGAATAAAATACTAAAAAGTAGAAGCCTTCTTAAATACGGAATTAGATGGAAACTTAGAAATGGCTAGCATATTAAATTCTAGGATGATATCTAATTAAAGGACAAGGCTCTCATCACACAGGGAAACTATGGAGAGATTGCTAACTTGGCTACCCAGTTTTTTGGAGATAGGTTCAGTGATTATATGGAAAATAATAATGGGATGTGGAGCTAGAAAAACCTATTAGATTTTTGTGATCACTAGCCTAAGCTTTTCCCTAAAGTTTGGGAGATCTAGTAGTGCATTTAGGAGATCATAATCCCTCTCTTCCCTTGAGAGGATGAACAATATTAGTGCCCAGATAAGAATGGATCATTCTCTGTCAAATCTGCTTACCATCAACTCATTCCTGAAGCTCAGAATAAAGATGTATGGAAAAAAGTTTGGAATCATAAACTTATTCCAAAAATTAATATGTTTTGGTGGGCTATTGCTCATAACAAAATCCTTACTCAAGATAACCTTCAAAAGAGAGGGTTTACACTAGTTAATAGATGTTTCTTGTGTGGTTGAAAAGAGGAATTAGTTTCACACCTCTTTATCCACTGTGATTTTGCCCAAGAATTATGGGGCACAATACTTAACAACTTTGGTATTGAATGGGTCTAAAATTTTAACCTTAAAGAAGTAATTATTAGCTTGAATCCAACCTTCACATATCCCTAGCTTATGGAATTATGGAAGCAAACTTTGCCATGTTTGAGCTAGATTTTATGGAAAGAGCGCAACCATAGAATTTTTAGGGACACTATTAGAAATGCTTATCAGGTGTTTAACTCATTTATTAATACCATTATGGAAAGTGTTACAATAGCTCATATTCATGTTGTGAAGAAACCCCTATCTCAAATTGAAAACCAAGTTGTAGCCAATTGGAAGGTTTTAAACTAGATCACTGGGTATAATAACTCCAAAATGCTACAGAGACTAAATACTAAATGAATCACCCCAAAACCTAACTGGATGAAACTCAAATTTGATGGGGCATCCAAGTTTGATGGTAAATATAGTGGAGGAGTAATTATAAGGAATGATAAAGGATGGATGTCTGTTGTCTATGCTAGTGGAAATAGATGCTAGAGCAACAACTATGCTGAAGCAATGACTTTACTATGGGGATTAAACATAGCTATATCCCTAGGAATAAGGAACTTGAATATACAAGGAGACTCTAATATGGTCATAAATTCCATTAATAAAGCATCAAATGTGGGAATCAAGATAAAAGAAATCATTACTGATATCTAATTTCTCTTATAAAAGTTTTCCAAAGTTGAGATTTCCCATACCTATAGAGAAGGAAATAGGGTCATTGATGCTTGTGCCAACCTTGGTCAAAAAAATTTAGGATGGAGGATGTGGTGACAAGGTGTTCATATTCCCTTAAACATTAGGGAGATCATTCAAAAGGAGATGACTTGTCAAGAATGAGGCACATTGATGACAAGGATAGCTTTCAGAGGCGGTCCACGTGGAGAGGGCCAGTGGGGATCTCACAACTTGATAACCTTAGTACATTTTTGGTAATCATTCATAATTATTTGTATCATGAGGTTGAGGTGCGTGGGCCTCATCATGAAAGTTAAGGGAAGATAATTTTCAAGCATGGGAGTAGACAATGTCATCTCTGTAGGGTATTTCATAAAATGAGTTATCACATCTGCATTCTGCATAAATGGAAATAAGGGTTAGCAACCAGTTCAAAGCTGAAGGTGGAACTTAGGAACTCCACTATTTGGGTTTAAAAATACAGAATGGGGGGAGACCATATTTTAACTGAACCTATCTCCTACTATGAATTTAAAGATAATCCTCTAGTTTGGCATTATTGTATAGAAGGGGGTATCAACCCATATTTTGAAAGGTTGAATGGTTATGATGAAAACTTGTCAGAGTAGTTTGTGAGATCCTATTTAAATAAGTGGATCACAGTGGGTAGAATTAGTTTTGAAATATTTGAAAAGGTGATTTCTATGGCCATGAGAATGACCATGTAGGGTATAAAACTTCAAAGGAAAACCAAAATCATGGATATGGCTAACCATAAACTATTTCTAGGTGAGGGAGAAGAACTCATCCTGTATCAAGGAGGGTTGGAGTGCACTAAACTTCTAGAGCCATGGGATGGAGTGTGATTGATTCTCACAAAGTAATTCACACTCAAAGGGTGATTTGCCAAGTTCTATAATTACCACCTTCCTTTGTTAAATTATTTCAGGGGAAATGTTATTATTATCTTTCCTTTTTACCTGCTCTCCTCTTTGGAACACTCTATCGTGAGGGTGAGAGCTAAAACAGCTAATAAGCTAGAAATAAAACCTATTCCCTTACACCAAGGGATAATTTTCTACTTATATAACTTTCACCATGCCCTTGAGCCAACCAAGAATCTCAAAGTTGATAGTGGTGACATTCCTTCCAACCTAGTGTCCAGTGATGCTATTGATGAGTCCTGGGTTTCCCTTGCTCCTACCAAAACAAAAGATGTCTCCTTCTCCACCCCTAAAAATACCCATATTGATACCCCCAACTCCTTTGTGAAAAAAAGGGTAATAAGAGAAAGGTTGATGAAGAGGAAGAAAATATTAAAGAGACCATAGAGGGGACCCTCAAGAATGCAGGCAGGGTCACGGGGGCCAAGGTGGTAAATCTCACAAGCCTTCCAAAATTAATAAGGATTCTCTTCTAGAGTGTGAAGGTAGGGATGGATTTCTGGTAAACCCACCCCAAAGGCTAGACTGATTGATTACTCAGAAAGTGCTTTAGATGAAGCAACCCAGGAGGAAGAGTCTGAGCTGGAAATCTAGGAAATTTTGGAGGACACTAGAGGGAAGTAGGCTACTAGGGATTTTGAGGTTATTGAGGAGCATGGTACTAACACTATGGGAACTGATAATAATAAGGGGAAAATGTATGTTGAGAAATATAGTGAGGGTACTGAGAATTAGATTGATTGAAAAGCTGAAATTGGGGCCCTAAAGGACTGTATTCAGAAGATGGAGAAGATTTTTGCCAAAGGACTTTGGAATACAATTCTGCTGAACATGTCTATGCTAGAAGTGGTGGGTAATACTGGGCATGATGACAATGTAGAGAATACTAAGAAACTTAATGATTTTATCAAATAAATAGTTATGTAAGGGGAGTCCTCTCTGACTCTGGTCTTTCCATTTCTTGTGTTTTGTTTATGTCTGTTGTTCTCGGTTAGTGTCATCGTCTCTCCGAAGGCATTTTTTTTTGTTTGCCTTCTTGTCTTTTTTGTTTGTAAAGGGTTTGGCCCCTAGTTTTCCACCTTACCTTATCAAAAATAGCTCACATAAGCTTATGCAAATTATCTCACATACACAAGTCTTTAATAATAGGATAAGTTTGTATTATAACTTATTTACCTATTTATTATACCAATGCACGTATATATTATCAAATATAAAGATAAAACCTATAAGTAACATTATATATAATATAGATAAGTTATCTTATGATGGTTTCATAATCAAACAACACATGGTCATGACCTTAATAAAATAACATAGTCTTTTCTTTATATACTGTCTAAAATGTTTAATAATATACCATATAAAAATGTTTATTTATGTTATTATCTACTATTGACCAAATGTCAAAACCTAATTATTTAAATAACTAAGTAACACACAGTAAAAAAATCCATGTACAAAATAATTTTTTCACTACCATATATTATACAAATAATTTCCCACATAGTCATATCATCAATTTAAATCTATACACAATCATTCCATATAAGCACACAACCATATCAACTATTTTAATTTATACACAACCATTTCATCATGAAAATAGAATAAATAATACAACTGTATAAAAAATCATAAAAACTCCATATCCGTTTCAATTACCCTAATGAACCATATCTCAATAATAATTATTCTAAGTTGTTCATTACATACCAATATAAAATCATATATAAAACATAATAAAACACAGTCATATCATAATTTGAATGAAATAAAAAACATAGTCATGTAATAATATCCTCAAAAGAAACTCATTTTTGCTAGTCACCCTAATCCCTAAAATTCATGTTATAATTGTGTCGAATCGTTGATTCAATTTTGTGGGGATAATTTTCCTCGCATAGGGTTGAATCCCTGATTCTCAATAAATATTATACATTCTAAAATGACTTTATTAAAAACCCTTTAATCATTCAACAAATAACTATATAACATCAACTTAGATTTTTAACATCAGTGGATACTAGTTTTTATCCCGTGCATGGAGAATTTGAAATTTGTAACTTTGAATGCTACGCGCGGGCTTCCTGGTGTGCGTACCCATAATTCAAACCAAGATGCCATTGATCTAGTGGATGGTGTGGATGCGGATCGTGTGCTGAAAGGGACTCCACTTGGGAATAGGGTAAGCATCTTGAGCGCCCATTCTTCTGCGGGAAAAGGTTTATCTCCAGAAATGAAAAATGCAAAAGCCCCTATTTTTGGTTCTGGTCTGGGATCAAAGGAAAGGACTTATGTGGATGTGGTTACTTATGAAGCTGAAATACATGATACGAAAGATCAAGCCTCTGTTGGGAGATTGTGCATTTCTCCTGTAAGTGTTTTAAATCCTGTTAGGGTCAATCTGGATCCTGATACTATAGAAGCAATTTTTGATCGGGTAGATCAGTTTTCAAATTTTGGGGCTATTTGTAGATTTAGAGGCTACTGGCCTTCCCTTATAGACCTACATGGCTGGATATCCAATACTTGGCTGCCACAGATTGATGCAAATGTTGAAATATTTCATTGTGTTAAAGGTTTTTTTCATTGCATTATTCCAAACTTCTAATGATCGGTAGACCATTCTGTCCAATAGCAACCTCTTATTGTAGGGTAAATTCCCCCTTATGGCTAAATGATGGCATAAGGACTTTAATCCTCTCACGGAAAACTTCAATAAGATCCCGGTCTGGGTTCAGCTCCCAAATTTACCAATACATTTATGGTAAGAAGCGGTGTTTAAAACCATTGGAAACGCTATAGGGGAGTTTTTATTTGAGGATGATGAAACTCAGAGGATGTACCGCTCGATCTGTGCTCGCATCATGGTTGAGGTGGATGTTTCAAAGGGCCTTCTTGAGGTGATTTGTCTAGACTCCCCTAGGGGTTCTTGGATACAAAGGTTAGATTTTGAAGGTTTACCCTTTCGATGTAGAAAGTGTCACCAGATGGGGCACGTTGCGGGGAGGTGTACTGCATGGAAATCCATACCCAAAAGTTTAACTTCTTGGTGGTCTAAAGCAGGACATGAACACTATTATGCTAAATAACTTGGTGCTGAATCGATTGATTTAGAGTATGTGAGTAGCCATTCTGAATCGACGAATAAGGAAACTCCGCTGGAGTCAGATCCTGTTGTAGGTACTGTGGAGAAAGGATTTTGTGATCTCCCTGAACTGATTTCAAAGGAGGTGGAGGTCCCTCCACCTATTTTGAAGGCTTCTCCTAGGAGCCAGAAGCTGGCTTGTTTTCTTAAGGTTTTTGCTGAGGCCTCGACACCCCCTGGACTTCATGGATCTAGGCCTTCTAAGGATTGGGATGCTGAGGTAGCTAAGGTAGAGGATGGCTGGACCACTGTTAAGAGGAAGAAGTCTAAGCCCTTGGTCCCCCCTCTAGATATGAAGCTTCGGTCTTGTAAGAAATAATTTTTATTGTTAGTTCAGCTTTTTGTTTGTTGTTTTCAGTTTACTGGTTAAACTGGTTTTGCTTAAGCAGTTTCCTGGTTCTTGTGTTTTCTGGAATGCTTAAGGTTTTTTCTATCTTCAGATGTATAGGGTTTTGGGGCCCCTTCAAAACCTATTTTTACCTTAATCTAAAACATCAACTTAGATTTTTAGGGTAAATCTAAAGAACATCCCTATCTCTTGAATGTTTCTGAAGAAGGTTTTCTATGTTAACTGTGCAAAATATTTTCTTCTTTTTCTTTTATGTCCTCTCTATCAACCATTAACTACATTTTAAAAACCCCTTCATATTTTATCATTTAGACAGTCATTTGCATGTCACCCAAAACCCCTAATTTCATGGCAAACCCTTATCCCTCAATAAATCCCTAAGAATGACTTGCCATAACACTATAAATTCCTAACATGATCAAAAAATTTCAAATTTGATCCCCAAAACACCATAGTCAGCTTCATATCTCAACAAAACTAATAGTAAAACCCTAGCACCTTCTTTGCATGGATCGATCAAGAAATGTATTGATAACTCCCTAAAATTAGGGTTGACAAAAAAATGTCAATAAACATAAAAATTATTTCAATAATTTGAATGCATATAAAAACTACAATCACTATCCAATATAAATTTACATGCCTAATTAAACCCCCTATGGGTATTGAAAACCATGTTAGCTAGATACCATAATAGTGACATTTACCTAGTGTCTAGGTTGTTAAGCATGAAATATACTGAGAGGGTGGTGAATCAGTATATTATATATCTTTTTACTTAATCAAATTCATTTCCTTTAACCACTTAACCACACATTCAATATATTCAATAAAAAGAAAACAATAATATGCACCACACGAGAGAGAGAGAGAGAGAGAGAGAGAGAGAGTAGATTTTTACGTGTAAACCCAAAGTGGGAAAAACCATGGAGAACAATCTCTAGTATATGAATGAGCACCAACTCAAATTACAAATTTCATAAGCACTAACTTGTAAGAGCACCAACCCCTTTTGCATGCACCAATATAGCAACTAGTTGTGAGAACCAAACCACATGAGCACCAACACCTCTTGTGTATAAAACACAACTATATCTCAATGTTGCTTACTCAAAAAATGACATAACTCTATAATATCTCATGATTTTCTATCTTCAAAAACAAATACAAACCATGCACTCTCTTGCATATTACAAATGGCTTCTCAAGATTTTATATATAGCTTTCCAAATGACCTTTGGCATTCACCCTTTGTGACCCTTCAATCATCATGGAAAATGGTGCCAAATTTGCATGACCATTCATATCCTTAAATTTGAAAAGACATATGGTGACCCTTCATAAACAAATGTATCCTTTCCTCTTTTGTCTTTATCTTGGTGAATTTTCATATTCCTCAGTGTCCCTTCATGAAAAAATGCACCATATCCTCTTTACTCTTCACATGGTGACTCTTGGAATTCCTCAAGATGATTCTTCATGATAAAATGCATCCCATTCCTCTTTTGTCTTTACCTGATGACCCTTTGACTTCTCCATGGGCCCTCTTTTGACTTATATGCAACCAAAAATATATTATTTAATATTAAATAAATATTAACACACACTAGCCAAGATATGAATATTAAAAACACCATTAAATGCAATGGGGTCTTTATAAAAAATTCTAGACCTTTAACATCAATGACAAAATTTACAAAAATCTCCCCCTTTTTTATTTATGTCAACCTCAAACAGAAACTACCACATCCTAAAACATATACATATTACCATCTGAAAAACATATAATAACTCCTTACTTTAGCACCCTGTACATATTCCATGTACTTGTTCTAAACCTATTTCTACACCTATACCTATACATATTTATATATTTATCCCCTTTTGACATCAATGGCAAAGGGCCTATATTAGAGCTAGCACTTAGCTCCCCCTCAACTAATGTTGATCCTCAATGGCAGGAAGTAAAAGAAATTATTCCCAACTTCTCTCATAGATACTCAAATGTGTCTTTTTGTAGTGACTTTGTGAAAATATCTACAATGTACTATGTAGTATTGATATATTCCATCTTAACCTATTGATATACAACCTACTCTCTCAATAAGTGATATCTAATGAGAATATGTTTTATTCCTGAATGCATCACTAGATTCTTTGAAATATTAATAGAACTTGAGTTGTCAAAAAAATATAAATAGGTTCATCATATTTTACCTTGATACCTTTAAAATTTTACTTCATCCAAATCACTTGAGTAAAATAAAATATTATTACAATATATTTTTCTTTAACTATAGAAAGTGGATACTGAATTCTGCTTTTTTGCTTAGCCATGATACGAATCTATCACCAAGGAAGAAAGATCTTCCACTTGCACTCTTTCTATCATCCAAGCAACCTACCCAATTTGAATCTATATAAGAAACCAAAGTGAAATATCTACCTCTGGGATACGACAATCCAATGTACCCTTGATATATTTGAATATTCTCTTCACCAACTAAACATTATTATCTTTTAGAGCTGATTGATATCTTGCAACCATACCTACTGCATGCATGATGTGTAGACATGATGTTGTCAAATATAAAATACTACCAATCATAGATCTATATAAATATTGACCTAAAATAGGTGAATCTTCATCCTTACCTTATTTCATGCACTCATTAGTGTGCCGACTAGTGTAAAATCCTCAAAACTAAATTTCTTTAATATTTCCTTGGCATATTTACTTTGAGATATGAAAATTCCTTTATTTCACTAAAATATTTTCAACCCTAAGAGAAATGATAATTATCCAAGCATATACATTTCAAATTATTTTTGTATATTATCAAAAAATTCTTTTGTCATCTTTTCAATGTTTCCTCCAAAAATGATGTCATCAACATATATCACAATAGTCAATTGATGCTCACCTTCTATTTTGATGTAGAGATTACTATCAGCAAATCCTCTCTTAAAACCTTGATCTTGAAGGTGCTTATCAAGTCTTGCATACCAAGCTCTGGGAGCTTGTTTCAATCCATACAGTACTTTCTTCAAGCTACATACATGGCTACTAATTTATGAGATAAGAAATCCCTCAGGCTGCTTAATGTAGAACTCTTCTTCTAGATTCTTGATTAGGAAGGCAAATTTGACATCCATCTAAAACACTTTGAAATTTTTAAACATTGCATATGCAAGAAACATTCTAATAGCCTCTAGCCTTGCTACTAGTGTAAAATTTTCTTCAAAATCTATTATTTCAATCTGAGCATTCCCTTTGCTTTCTAATCTTGCTTTATTCATGGTCACTTCTCCATTTTCATTCAACTTATTTCTATAAACCCATTTTTTTCCTATCACATTATGATCTTTTGGTCTAGGCACTAATTCCCAAGTATCATTCTTTTCTATCTAATTTAATTCTTCATCCATTGCCTTAACTCAATGCTTATCATGTCTAGCTTCTAAAAACATTCTAGGTTGAATTTTGGATAACAAAGAAAAATTAACATGCTCAGATTCATGTACGATCATTTCTCAGGTGTAAATTCCTTCATTTATGTCCCTGACAATGTCACTTTCAGTATGATTTCTTTGAACATATTTGGATGAAGTTTATTTTGTCGTTTTTCACCTTCTTCTCATCTTCATCTGATTCTTCAAATTCTTCCTCTTCAATGATTTTAGGAATGTCTACTAGATCACTAATTCTTTGTGTTCCATCTTATTCTATCATGACACTTACACTTTCAACAATTTTCTTAGTTCTTTAGTTATAACATTTATAAGCTTTAATTTTGAAAGAATAACAAACAAATATACCTTCATCTACTCTAGATTCAAACTTACCAAGTTTTTCATTGGTTCTCTTTATGAAGTATCTACTATCGAAAACACTGAATAATCAACTATTGATGGTTTGTCTTTCCATATCTCATTAGGATTCTTGTCACTATTGACTCTCAATAATGATCTATTTTAAATATGCACTACCATAACAATTTCCTCTCTCCAATATTTATCTGGTTTCTTGGATTCATTTCACATTATCTTCACCATATCCTAGATTATTTTATTTCTCCATTCAACTACTACATTTTGTTGTGGAATTTTGGTTGCTAAATAATGTCTCTTTATTCCATGGTCTTCACAAAACTCAATAAATTGATCTTACATGAATTCTCCTCCTTGATCTGATCTTAGACACTTAATCTTCAAACTAGTTTCATTCTCAACTAATACTTTGAATGCTTTGAAACATCTGAAAGCTTCTAATTTTTTATTTAAAAACATTACCCAAGTCATACATGAAATATTTATCACCTTGAGTACTTTTAGTTCTCATAGGTCCAAATAGATCAATGTGAACAAGCTCTAAAATTTGAGTGGTTGAGTACTCTTTTGTTTTAAAACACCTTCTGGCCTACTTCCCATGATGACAGGGTTCATAAAGTGTGTCGAATGGCTTTATGATATTTAAAATATTTCTAACTACTTGTTTCTTGTTGATGTTGACAAGATTGTCAAAATTTATGTATCTCATTCTCCTATGCCATAGCCAAATTTCTTTACTCTGACTCAAACAACATCTTTGACCTTTAATGTCTGATAACATATATAAATTATTGCCTATTCTTTGAGCATTTACAACCAACACATTTAAACTTTTTCTCCTAATTTCACAACATTCTGCATAAAACTTTAGTGTGTGCCCGTGATCACACATTTGAATTACACTCAAAAGGTTATGCTTAAGATGTACATACAAAAAAATTTCATTTTGAGTTTTACCATTATCCAAACTTAGTGTACCTTTTTTGATAAATTTGTTAGTAGTATTATCTCTAAATTTTACTATGCCACCATTCATCTTCTTTAAGGTTATGAACTTGTTTTTGTCTCCTATCATGTGCCTTAAACATCCACTATCAATTAACCATGGATTTTCTTCATTTCTTACATGCAAATCTATCTGTACCAACATATATTTTTCAAGTTGTTTAATCTATCTATACCAACATAGATTTTTTAGGTTGTTTCTTCTACCATAAACCTGTCTGAACTTTCTTCTTGATGAATGGAGCCTTGAAACTCTAGTCCTTATTGACTGACTCGAACATGATTATATAATATTGAGCAATGTGTCTAAAGTTGTTTCACTTGTAACATAATATACCCTCTTCATTAAAGCTTCATAGAGGAGCAAAAGAGTTGTGGCTTCTATTTGACTCTACATGAAGATCCTTCTCCTTATTTCTGAAATTGTTAGCCCTTTTTTGACATTCTATTTTCTTATGACTATATCCATTATAATAAATATAGTCAATATAAAAATAGGCCCTATTTGTGTATCTCTAATCTAATTACCATTTGTATCTATGTTCCTTCCATCCTTCTTTATTTGATATGCCCTCTATATTCTTAACTTCTTCCCTTTACATTTCCACTTTTGTAAGAGCTTTAACATAACTCTTTACTTTTTCCTTGTCTCTAAAAGTAGTGGCTTCCCCTTTCTCTTTTCAAAAAATGATACATGTATTATCTGACATTGATATCTAAATTTCTAATATCTTATTCAAAATATTAGTGTTATTCTCAAATTTTGAATCATTGGATTCTCGATCATCGATTACTTTATTTGTTTTCTCAAGATCTACTTTTAAAGAAGATATTTCAATAACATACCTTTCACATTCTTTACTTACTTCTTAAAACTATGCTATTAAATCTTATTCATTCTCCTTTGCTTCTTCAAATTGTGCTTATAGATCTTCAATTATTTCCTTTGACTCCTTTTCATTTTTCTCAATCTGGAGCTTTAATCTTTGATTCTTTTTCTCAAGATCTTTTAACTCTTCTAAGAAATAAATGAGTTCCCCTTCCAGATTCAATTTGATTTCATCTTTATCTTCTTCTTGATCATTTATATTTGTGCTTGTGGAGGCATCTTCATGTATGGCCATGAATATATTCTCTTCTTCTTTTGAATCACTGACTGCACTATCTTCGACTGAGTTGGGATCTTTAGAATACAAACTATTCTTCTCAAATTCTTTCTTAAATTTTATTTTAAAATTCTTCTTGTATGTAGACTTTCCTTATTCATTATCACCATTACCCTTATCTGGGCACTTAGCTACAAAATGTCCAATATTTACTTAATTAATACATTTAAAAGGTAATTTTTCTTGATATTTACTTGTGCCCTTTTTTCATCTTGCAAATGAATAGAGATCCATTGTCATCTTTATCATCATTATAACTATCACTTGATTCTTGAATCCTATCCTTCTCTTTTTTTAATGTCTTGAAAGTAGCTTCTCTCTTGGAGGGTTTATCTTGTTTGGTCCACATCTCATATGTCATAAGAATACCATGTAGCTCTTACATCTTTATCCTGGATAAATTCATCTCTTCAATTACCAAAACTTTTGCATGATATCTTAATGGTAAAGATCTCAAAACTTTTTGAACCACAATTAATTCTTTTAACTTTTCTCCAAGACATTGAATCTGATTATCTATTTGATCAACCTGTAAAAGATAACTTGCTATATTTTCTTCCTCTTCCATCTTCAAATTCTTAAAATATCTTCTAAAAGTCTGAAGCTTAGCTTGATAAACCTTTCCATCACCTTTGTAAATATTCTCAAGTTGTACCCAAGTTTCATGAGAAGATTTACATTGCATAACTTTAACAAATTTTGATTCACATAAATGACATAAAATAACATTTAAAGATTTAACATTATTTTCACTTCCCTTATTTTTTACTAGAGTAGTTACAAGTATTTGTGGCTCTTCATATTCCTCCACCACTACTTACCAAATATTGAATCCAAGGGCCATCAAATAATTTTTCATCCTTATACTCCAAAAAACATTTGTCCCGCCAAACAAAGGTACCTTATTTATAGAAAAACCTTCATGTGATCCATCCATCATGCTTTCTCAATCTACCTTCAAGATATAAAACTTTTACCAAAGGAACTTGCTCTAATTACAATTGTTATGCATGAAATATACTAAGATAGAGGGTGAATCATTATATTATATATCTTTTTACTTAATAAAATTACTTTTCTTTAACCACTTAACCACACATTCAAGATATGCAATAAAATTAGAACAATAATATGAACCACACAAGAGAGAGAGAGAGAGAGAGAGAGAGAGAGAGAGAGAGAGAGAGAGAGAGAGAGAGAGGCAAAATATTTACGTATAAACTCAAAGTGATAAAATCCATAGAGAACAATCTAAAGTATATGAATGACCACTAGCACAAATTACAAAGTTTACAAGAACCAACCTATAGTATCACCATCCCCTTTTCTATTCACCAACACAACAATTATTTTTTAGCACCAATCCATAGGAACACCAACCCCTTGCAAAGATTTGTGAGCACCAACCCAAATGAGGACCAACCACTCTTGTGTATAAAACACAACTATCTCTCAATGTTGCTTACTCAAGAAATGATAGAAATCTACAATATCTCCTACTTTTATCTCTTTGAAAATAAATACAAACTATATACCCTCTTGCATATTATAAATGGCTACTCAAGCTTCTATTTATATCTTTCCAAATGATGTTTGGAATTCACCCTTTCTGACCATTCAATCCTCATGGAAAATGGCACCAAACTTGCATGACCCTTTATATCCTTGCATTTGAAAAGTAATATGGTGACCCTTCATAAACAAATACACCCTTTCCTACTTTATCTTTAGCTTGGTGATTTTTAATATTCCTTAAAGTGTCCCTTCATGGAACATTGTGCCATATCCTCTTTTGTCTTCACATGGTGACTCTTGGAATTCCTCAATATGACTCTTCATGATAAAATGCATCTTATTCCTATTTTGTCTTTACCTTATGACTTTTTTCATTCTCCATGGGCCCTATTTTGACTTATATGCAACTAAAAGCATATTAATTAATATTAGATAAATATTAACACACATTAGCCAAGATATGAATATTAAATACATCATTAAATACAATGGGACCTTTATGACCAATGCTAGATTTTTAACATAAATGAAAATATTTCCTTTTTTTTCTTTTATCTCCTCTCTATTAACCATAAACTACTTAATTTTGAAAAACCCCTTCACATTTTATCATTTAGATAGTCGTTTACATGCCACCCAAAACCCTTAATTTCATGGCAAAACCTTATACATCAATAAATCCCTAAGAATGACTTACCATCACACCATAAATTCCTACCATGATAAAAAAAAATTCAAATTTGATCCCTAAAATAACATAGTCAGCTTAATATCTCAACAAAACTAATAGTGAACCCCCATCTCCTTCTACTTTACATGGATCGATCGAGTAATGTAATGATAACTCCCTAAAATTAGGGTTGACAAAACAATCTCAATAAACATAAAAAATATTTCAATAATTTTAATTCATATAGAAACTACAATCATTATCCAATATAAATTTGCATGCCTAATTAAACCCCCTATGGGTATTGAAAACCATGTCACCTAGATACCATAATAGTGAAAATTACCTAATGTCTAGGTTGTTAAGCATGAATTATACTAAGAGGGGGGTGAATTCGGTAATAAAACTAAAAAAATAATATGTAAGACAAGTATAATTCATGCTTAGAGAGAGAGAGAGAGAGAGAGAGAGAGAGAGAGAGAGAGAGAGAGAGAGAGAGAGAGAGAGAGAGAGAGAGAGAGAGAGAGAGAGAGAGAGAGAGAGAAAGAGAGAGAGAGAGAGTAGATTTTTATATAGAAACCCAAAGTGGGAAAAACCATGGAAAACAATCTCACGTATATCAATGTACACCAAATCAAATTACAAAGTTCACAATCACCAAATTTTAGGAGCACCAACCCCTTTTTGATGCACCAACATAGCAACTGTTTGTGAGCACCAATCCATAAGAACACCAACCCCTCTTGTGTATAAAACACAACTATCTCTCAATGTTTCTTACTCAACAAATGATAGAACTCTAAAATATCTCCTACTTTTCTCTCTTTGAAAATAATAAAAAACCAAGCACTCTGTTCCATATTAAAAATGGCTTCTCAATTTTTTATTTATAGCTTTGCAAGTGACCTTTGGCATTCACCCTTTGTGACCCTTCAATCCTCATGGAAAATGGTGCCAAATTTGTATGAACCTTTGTATCCTTGCATTTGAAAAGTCATATAGTGAACCTTCATAAACAAATGCATCCTTTACTATTTTGTCTTTATCTTTGTGACTTTTTTTATTCCTCAAAGTGTCCCTTCATGGAAAAATGTACCATACCCTATTTTGTCTTCACATGGTGACTCTTGGTATTCCTCAAGATGACTCTTCATGAGAAAATGCATCCTATTCCTCTTTTGTATTTACCCCATGACTCTTTGACTTCTCCATGGGCCCTCTTTTGACTTATATGCAACCAAAAATATATTTTTAAATATTAAATAAATATTAACACACATTAGCAAAGATATGAATATTAAAAACATCATTAAATGTAATGGGGCATTTATCACCAATGCTAGAGCTTTGACATCAATGAAAATATTTCCTTCTTTTTCTTTTATCTCTTCTCTATCAACCATAAACTACTTCATTTTGAAAAACTCCTTCGTATTTTAGCATTTAGATAGTCATTTACATGCCACCCAAAACCCTTAATTTCATGGCAAACCATTATCCATAAATAAATCCCTAAGAATGGCTTGCCATAACACCATAAATTCTTGGCATGATCAATAAATTTCAAAATTGATCCCCAAAACAACATAGTCAGCTTAATATCTCAACAAAAATAATAGTGAAACTCTAACTCCTTGTTTACATGGATTTATTAAACAATTTAATGATAAATCCCCAAAATTAGGCTTGAAAAAATAATGTCAATAAAAATAAAAAATATTTCAATAATTTTAATGCATATAAAAACTATAATCATTATCCAATATAAATTTTCATGCCTAATTAAACCCTCTAAGGGTATTGAAAACCATGTCACCTAGATACCATAATAGTGACATTTACCTAGTGTCTAGGTTTAGCTTAATGTTGACTAAAATAAACTTGTTTAGTAAACTAAAAACTATAATTTATTTCCATTTTATTTATAATATTTTCTAACAATACCTTTTCTATTTATTGATTATAGATACATGCCATTAAGGAGTCATGAAGTTAAAAATTCACAAGTAAATCCATTTAAAAATAAATGTATAACTATATTACTCCATAAAATAAAAAACTTTTTGAACGCTCCCAGCGCGCGCATGCCCCCTGCTCCCTACGCGCGCATGGAGAATTTGAACGCCACGGGCACACAGGTGCAGACGCAAAAATCCATCTTGGTCCAGTCTACTGTTGATCTGGCGGCTGGCGTGGCAAAATCTTTACCAGTGAATGGGGATAGGATCCTGGCAGTGGAAGGGGGTTCTTCTCCAAGCATGGATTCAAAAAATGGTTTCCCTATTTTTGGGTCTGTCCCTGGGTCAAAGGGAAGAACTTATGCAGACGTGGCTGCATTTGAAGCTGAAATCCATGATGTGAAATGCCAGGCTTCTGCTGGGAGACTAAGTGAATCACCTGTAAGTGATTTAAAACCTATCAGGGTTAATCTTGATCTTGATACTGTTAAAGAAATCTTTGATCAGGTAGAGTACTTTTCAAAGTCTGTGGCTATTTGTAGATTTTGTGGCTTCTGGCCATCTCTTGCCGATTTACATGGCTGGATATCCCAGACATGGTTGCCACTAATTAATGGAAATGTTGAAATCTATCCTTGTGGTAAAGGGTTTTTTTTAGCTTTGTTTCACATTGCTGAGGACAGGAAGACTATTCTCTCCAACAGAAATTTCTTCTGGCAGGGTAAATACCCTCTCTTCACCAAACGGTGGCACATGGATTTCAATCCTGTAATGGAAACTTTCAACAAGATCCCTTTCTGGGTTCGGCTCCCTAATCTACCATTGCATCTATGGCATGAATCGGTGTTTAAAACCATCAGAAATGTTATAGTGGAATTTTTATTCATGGACGCAGAAACCAAGAGGTATTTCAGATCGACCTGTGCTCGCCTTATGGTTGAGGTGGACGTCTCTAAGGGCCTTCTTGAGGCAATTTGTCTGGATTCCCCTAGGGGATCTTAGATACAAATGTTAGATTTTGAAGGGCTACCTTTTTGATGTAGAAAGTGTCACCTGACGGGGCATGTTGCTGCTCGGTGCACTACAAGGAAATCCAGACCCAGAAGATCACCTTCTTGGTGGGCTGAAGTTGATCATGATCACTATATTGTAGAACAACCTGAGGAAGATTTGACTGATTCTGTGAATGAGAATGAAAAGAGTATCTTATCTGCTTTGACAGATCAGAAGTCTCAGCTGGAGACTGTTCCTGTTGAAGGTTCGGTGGAGATTGGATTATGTAATCTTCCTGAACCAATTTCTGAGGAGGTGGTGGTTCCTCCACCTATTTTGATGGACTCTCCTAGGAACCAGTTGTTGGCTAGTTCTCCTAAGGTTTTGGCTGAGGTTTTGTCGCCTCCTGGGCTTCATGATTCTTGGCTGTCTGAGGAATGGGTTGCTGAGGCAGCTAAGGTAGAGGATGGCTGGACTACTGTTAAGAGGAAAAAATCTAAGCCTCTGGTCCCTCCTCTAGATATGAAACTTTGGTCTTGTAAAAAAAAATAATAACTATTAGTTATTGTTTGTCTAGCTCTTGTCTGCTATTTTTAGATTACTGGTTAATCTGGTTTTGTTTTTGTTGGTTCCAGGTTATTTCGTTTCCTGGGTGTGCTTAAGGTTTTTATCTTATTTGATGTAAAGGGTTTCGGGGCCCCTTCAAAACCTATTTTTACCTTAATCTAAAACTATATTACTCCATAATGGCATCAAAATCATAATCACAAGGAATAATAATAACTAGTATGGATCATGAACCACCTATTGTCATTTTGGAGTAGTTTACGTTTGGTCTCAGACTCACTAGGCCCTTGTTCAACACTTCTACCTTCAGCCATCCTTTCTAAGGGCCCCCTTTGAATTTGTTACCATATATTAGCTTCCTTTCACTTCTTTCATGTGGTATCTAGGTGCTTGTTTGACATAAAGAGGCTCTTAGTTCACTCTGTTATAGCATCAGCTTGACACATAACGACCCAATGTTATTGAAAGATAATTCCCTTTTGGTAAAAAAATTGAGCAATGCCATTAGACAATAACATAATTGGTGTTACCCATAGGTAAGTGAAAATGTAACCATTGGTTCTCTACATGGCACCCCTATGCTCATTTTTGTAAGGAAGTGCCCAAATTCCCCCAAAGAAGTGTCTACTCAAAACTTGTCATTCCAACGGTCATCCAAGAGTGGTTTTCATCTATCATACTATTGGGCAGTGTCATTGGCTAGTGAAGAAAAGGAAAGGGGCCCACCATGTGTTATCACATAAGTGGATCTAAAGATAGACACATGTCATCATTACACTCCTCTTGAGTGTCATGACCATAATAATAATGTGCAATTGTGCTATATTTAAGATCTAGAGGTTAATTGTACTCATGAGCTTGAGTCCTTCATCTAGTTGTAATGACTTCATCATTATCATGAGTGTCGAGAATTTCTAGTTATCACTCTTTTAAGAAGCGATTTTTCCTATATATTTTGGGCTCATTCCTTTTAGAAGGGGTTGGTTATCATTTATTGTTATTTTAATATTTTTTTACATTACCATTTACAATAGAATAGAAGTAGTAGTAGTTAGCATTTTCCATTCTATAACCTTAATAGGTGCCCCTCATAGGTTATATTGGACATTTGTATTGCACCCTTGAGGCCTTATTTATTCTTTTCTCTACCTAATAATGAAGAGGATGTGGTGTTATGTGTCAATTAGAGTGGGAAGTCATCTATATTCATTATTACTTTTCTCTAATTATATATAATTAATTATTGTTCACATTATAGATCTTAATTCATGCTTAATGCTTAATTATGGTCTATAATGTTTAAGGATTCAATTTATTTTACACAATTATAGGTTAACACATTAAATCTCTTATTTCATTACCATAGTTTTATGTTAGTGTTAATTGCATTTATTTCCTTCCCCTTTTCACCCACTTGAAATCAAATCAAAGAGCTAGCTTCTAAAATGTTGGAGGTTTCTTTATAGACCATAATTCAATCCCATTCTTGTATATCTTCCCATAGAGGTTTTTTAACTTGGAGTGAGGCATCATTAGTTTCTCTTTTCTAACATACTTGGTAAGACTAGATCTATTATTCTACCTAACTAGAATCTTGAGTTTATGAACCAAAGAACCATTACAAGGTCATAGACAATGAAAAATCCAATCCTACTAACACCACCTCTAAGAGCTCTAACTTGCCAAATAACTAGAGGGCCTAGTGTCACTCAACAACAAAAAATGACTCTTCTAATCCTACTAAGGAACTTGTTATCATGGTATACTGGTATCTCACTTATCCTTCTAGTTCCCACAACTACATATGATCCCATTCCTACAAATTCCGTGAAGGTACTCCCTAAATTCTTGAGAGAAAATTTCAAGACCACAGTAGAACATCTCCAAGATGTTGTAAATGTGTACACTGTAAACTATGTTATTGCACAAAATGTAGCCATAAAACTACTATCCACTTCCTTTAAGGGGTGAGCTTTTGATTGGTACTAATCCTTGTCACCCAATTCTATAGACACTTGGGATGACTTGGGCAAAAGATTATTTGAGTAATTCAATAAGAAGGCACCCTCTTTCAACAAATAATAAATATCAAGAGGGCCTCAGAAGAAGCCATTATTAATTTCAAATCTAATTTTGAGAAGACTTAGCAAAGGATTTTGATAGCTGCTCAACCACCAATGGTCATGTCCATAATTTTATATTTAAAGGATTTCAACTTAGATATTGTTATCATGATCCAATTGCTTGGAGGTCAGATGCTTATGATCTAGTAGTAAGGGCTAAAAAAATTTAATAGATGTGAGAAATATTCCTCCTCAACCACTTATGTTGATGTTCCTATAGATATCAATGCCACCACAAGAATAAATCTTAAGTGCTTTTGGAGTACCACCTTCTATGTACATGTATTTTCCTACTCAATCAAGCACATATGCCTCACCCTCACTAACCATAGAGATGAATGATATGAACAATATCTTCTTAAACTTCTCTAATGTGATAATAGATCCCAAAAGGTAGTAGGTTATTCCCCCAAATCCCCACTTCAATAACTACTAGGAAAGGAGAGCACCATACCAATAGAACCAATATCAGGAGAGCTTAAGGCTAAACCACCAAGTGCAAAATAATGATATTTGGTCCACAAATCAAATGGTTATAGTCCCTGATCCTTTATACATGATATCATCAAATGTAAACAAATATCTAGTCACTAGTTAAAACAACTTGGTAGATGACTCTAATTCATGTTGTTTCCTCTACAACAACACCCATGGACCTTGAAATTGCCCAAGGGGTAATATATAATATAAGGTTGTCTAACAATAATGACAAGGGACTGCACCTAATTCAACTAATGAATACTAATCTCTAGGTATTGAGAATGTAATTTTAATGGTGTAAATGTATGGAATGTCCCTCAAACAAGAAGAATAAATAATCCCAAATCATGCACTTTTATCCTAGGTATAAGGTAAAGATGTGGTCCTTGAAAGAAAAGTTCTTGTAGATAGAACTATATAATTTCAATTAGAATACCATACACACTAAAAGAAAATATTGACCAAGATTTTTGAAGCTATCACAAGGCCTAAAGTGATTTTTGAGAAAAGTTCAACACATCAACCTTCACCTCCAGTGTATTTAAAGTGGAGTGAAATAATAAAAAACAAGGTAAAGGATCCTAAAAATCCACTCTTAGGGTCATGCAACATTGTAGAATAACTAAAAAATGTTCTATCTAACATTTTCCTCTAAGATCTCATAGCCATCCCCAAGCAGAAGTCTCTACTAAAAGAGGCTTTGGAGTAATAACAAAAACCCATACAAGGAGAACTGACCATAGATCCCCCATGGAAAAAGGAAAAGGATACTAGCACAAGTGCATAACCCTAGATACCATATACATTCATTAACTCTAAATAAGGGACAAGAAAAACAAAATGCACTCTATTCAACTTAACACTTATTGTGGGGAAAAAATTATTTCATAACTCCAAGATTGATTTTGGTGCTAGCATAATGGTGTTTCACAAGAAGATAGTAGATGCACTATAATTAAAGTATGAACCCTTAAATAAAGGAGTAATGCAATTGGATGGAAAGAATTTTCAAACCTTAGGAATCATTAGGGCTTTTCCCCTCACATTATAATCTTGTCCAAACATTATTGTATTAAAAGAGGTTGTAGTAAGAGACATTCTACCCATCTTTTGGTTGTCTCTATCAAGAGATTTTACCACCAAGATAGGTGGGTACCTATCCTTGGACTAGTCCCATTTTATATTGAGGACCAAATATGGTTGAAAATTAAAGGTTTGTTCAAGAAAATACATTTAGAACACATATCAAAAGAGGTGATGATAAATTTCAAAACAATGCACATGTCCTTCTCTAAAATAGAGGTGTACCATGTAGAGATGCTCGAAGAAGAAAAAGTGGTGGACACAAAAATCTTGGAGGAATAAGTCCTTGTTATCAAATTCATTGAGAGTGATCCATTCATGAACTTAGATGCCAATAGCCTTAGAACCTAAATCATCCATGATGAAAATGTGGTCATTCCCAAGGTTACATAAAAGTGAGTCTAAATTTTAGACTCTGCATTTTGATGATACAAAATGTAAGACTAGCTCTAGGGTAGGCATCTATTTAGCATCCCTATCTAGAGAATAAACCCTTCAATCCTTCTATTTTTAATTTACCTACAAAAATAATGGATCTAAATATGGGGTGCTAGTCCAAGCCTCATCCTTATCAAGCAAATGGGCATAAAGTGGTTGAGAGTGTTTAAAGATTTTGAATAGTGGTAAGGTAGGTTATAAGGGTCTCAAATGAAAATAATGTGTGCATGAGGTCAATCCACCACCAAATATGGGATTTGATCAAGACCTTCAAAGCCTTCAACATTTAGATCATCCTTAAGGCCAAGAATGCAGAAGTAAGATGGACGGTGATAATTGGCTCCTAATTTGACCCAATAAGAGATTTGTTTACCAATGAGAAAGCATTATGGGTAATCATAAAACCCACCATTCCCAATAATGACTATAATTGGAAAGTATTCTAAAACTATTCACAAATCACCATGTTATTTTAGCAATCATACAAATTCATGGAATAATTGTAACCAAAGATTGAAGATGACAATGGGGACCAAATCATGCAATTAAAAACTAAAAAACTATAAAAGGGGCTCATTACCTTAAAAAACCTATTTGAATTTGATGATGCAAGAAATGACAAGAATTTTTTTTTCACTAGATAAAGATGACTACTCTAAACATGATGTTAGAGATAGGAGAAAGTTGAAAGTGGGAAAGTAGGTTCCCGAAAATGATAAGGAGTAGTTGGTTTCCTTTTGAGACAATTATGAAGGGATCATCACATGGACCTATGATGCATTAAAAATGTATGAACACAAAGTCATCCAACACACCATAGACTTGGTGGAGGGAACCAAACCTATCTGGTAGAAGTAAAGATCAGTAAACCCAAAAATCAAATCCCTCATGGCTTAGAAGCTAAGAAAACTAATCAACTCAAATATTATATAACCAATGAAAAATTATACCTATGTATCAAATATAGTTATGATGTGAAATAAGAGTGGAGAGATCTAAATGTGTGTGGACTTGTGAGACTTGGATAAGGATTCCTTAAAATATCACTACCCCCTCCACTCTATGGAATAGATCCTCTAGATAGTAGTAGGTGTAGAAATGTTTTCTCTACTAGATGGATTCTTCAGGTATAATCAAGTATGGGTAAATAAGGAGGATCAACACAAAACTAATTTCACCATAAAGTGGGGAACCTTCATGTATGAAAATATGCATTTAATAATTTCTAATGTCAAGGCTACATTCTAGTGAGATATAAATGTGGATTTTAATGGACTAATCAATAAGATCATACTCATATATTTGGATGGCATCACCATGTTTTCAAATAAGAAGGAAAAACACTTTAATCAATTGGAGAAGGTTTTCCAAAGGGGTTAGGAATCTAGGGTGTCTCTTAAACCCAATTAATGTGTCTTTGAAATCTCACAAGGAAAGATATTTGGACATGAAGTATCCAAAGAAGGGATTTTCATTGATTTAGAAAGACTAAAATCCATCATAGACTTATCTCTACTAGTAAATAAGAAAGGGGTCCAATATTTACTTGAGAATATTGACTTTGTTATAAAATTCATATCTAACTTCATATGATTAGTGAGTCAAATAGTGTTGATTATAAATAAGGATCAGGCCTTTAAGTGGATGCCTGAAGGGAGAGAAACATTCAATAAAATTAAGGATGTGATATCCACTGTGCCTATACTAGTCAACCCTAACTTTTCCAAGGATTTCATACTATATGTCTATGGGAGTAAACATAGCCTAATAGCCATGTTGACTCAAAAAGAAGAGGAAGGAGGAAATGAGCACCCAATTGCATTCTTATCAAGAACATTGCATGGGTAAAAAGTCAAGTATAACTTTGTAGAAAAATATGCTTTTGTCATTATGAAGGGCCTCAAAACGTTTAGTCACCTTGTGGTAGGTAACAAAATAATGGTGTATGTGGCACACTATAGCATTTGTGAATACATAATGGAAGGATAAATCATAGATAAATGGGCCAATTGAATCACCAAAATCCTAGAGTATGACATCGAATTTAGGCCAACTAAGGTGATCAAAGGAAGATAAATATGTGAATACTTAACCAAATGCATAGATGTCCCAAAGGAGGAATAAGACACATAGGAATTATCTTATTAAACCAATATGATATCAATAATTTTTGGGTTGTTGATAGGATCCACTACATACAAACTAGTTAGTATCCTAATGGTCTCCCCACACATAAAAGGTGTTTCTACTGAATACAATGGGATAGTTACAAACTAGTCCATGGAGTCCTATTATAAATAAAATTTGATTGGGACCTACTCTAGTGTGTTGAAAAACACCAAGTTGATAAAATCATCCAAGATATGCATTTTTACCCTTAGGTGGCCACTTCTCAATAAAAACCACCATAACCAAGATCATGCATATGGGATGCCAATTGCTGACCATGTTTGTGGATTACAACTAGGGAATTAAAAAATGCCAAAAAATGTAGTTCTTTATAAGGAAAATGAAAAAAAATTCCATGCCTCTAAACCCAATTATGATCGATGTACCCTTCATATAGGAGTTAAACTTCATTGGGATGATCAATCCTATCTCCAACATCAGTCATAAGTGGATACTTATAACTACTGACTACTTCAGTAGGTGGACTGAGGTAGTCCTATTGAGGGAAGCAACTAAAAATGTGATCCTTGGCTTCTTGGAGGAACTCATAACAAGGTTTGGCCCACCCAAGATAATCATCTCTGATAATGTAAAATGTTTCCTATGGTCCAATGGTTTTGAGTTCATGATCCAAAATAGTATCTTTCTAAAGACTTCATAAAATTACTACCCATAAGGGAATATACTGGTAGAGTGAACAAACAAGAAACTTATAAGACTAATCAAAAGGATGGGTACTAGCTAACAAAGGGAGTGTCATATGCATGTGAAAATGGCCTTATGGGTGGACCACATCACTCCTAAGTAGATCCTAAAAACTTATCCATATAAACATGTGTATAAAAAAGAGGTGGTCATCCCTGTGTAATTAGAAATCCCTAATTTATACCTTCTTAAAGTTGTTGAGATTATAGAAAATGGAGTGATGGAAGTTGGAATCATAGAGCTACTTAGCCTCCAAAAAGCAAGAGAGTAGGCAAGTGATGTTAATATCACCTGGTATTAAGTGGTCAAGTGATGATTCGATAAGAAAATGTCAAACACAAGATTCAAATCCATGGATTTGGTTCTCAAGTACTATCAAAGGGCCATAAAATTGGTCCAACATGTAAAGTTTTATTCATTATGGAGAGGGCCATTATGAATCATCGATAATAGATAGGGAAATGCTTTCAAATTATAATATGAAGAGGGTAATTCATTAGAGATCTTGGTTATTGGGATTGATTTAAAAAAATTTATCTAGATTACCTACCTATCCTTTATACATAGTTAGTTTCCCTTTTTTCTTGTGTGTTTCTCTTATTATCTATTGTTTCCCTTAGTTTATTTTCATTTCATTATTTTTTCCTTTAAATTAATGTCATTGGAAAAAGTGCCTACTCTCATTATCATGTGTCCTCATCCTAGCCCTCCTAAATTTTAAAACATTCTCTAAAAGATAGGTATATACTGACCTCTCCTACCATTAATTTCAAACACTCCATATTAAATAATTCTCCATAAGGATCATCACAAATATCTTGTGAGTTGATCCTCAAGCATGTGTGCCACCCTTAATGTTTATGGAGTTCCTTAAGTTCAAAATCTTCCATGATGATCTCACCTAGGATCATCAATGTATAAATAAACCTCTCCTCATCTTACTGAACACTTAGATGCATTGAGATTATTTGAGAGAATTATGCAATATAGAAAAGTATAAAGAGTAGAGAGAGCCAAGCCAAGAATTGTGATACCTTATGATTAGAATTTGATTAACCCAATATCTTATTTTTTATAGAGAGTGATTTTAAAATGGAATTATTGAGATGGATACTTCTAAATCTTTATGACGAGGTGAGAAACATCTAAGAAAACAAAGAACTAGTAGGTTAGGTAGCCAAGGAAATCACCCCCTCAATATACAATGAGAAAATCCTAGATTTTTACCCTTACTCAGAAAAAGGAGAAATTGTTGAACATTAAGAAAATATCCAAAGGGCATTATAGAGATCAAGTGTTGGTCAAAAATTTCACATATGACATATTTAATTCTAGGCTAGCCAAGAATCATAAGAGTTTGAGAGAGGGTGCCTGTGCCTGAATGATTAAGAATATCCAAAGGAATGATTATGATTCATTTAGGTGTATAATGTGGGACTACATGTTATCCTAGTTCATGGTGCCCTATGTTTACCCATGCCCAAAAATCATCACCCTATGTGTATAAAGGTATGACACAAACACTAGTGTAATTGTAGGTAACATCCATCTAAGAGTGGAAATTAGTGTAGACACTATAAGGGAGATGATCTACATCCCAAGTGACCACAAGGTCAAAATCTACATCTTGGAGAGCCTTTAGGATATCTAGAACACCTAGGTCCATGATAAAGCAAACTTCCTTAACTTCTTCCTACAAATAAGCTACATGAAAGTGCCTCCTCTACCCATCCACCTAAAAAGATTCCCCATGAAATACATGAAGAATGCCTTATTTATGTTAGACTTCATATTTAGGATGGACTCATATGCTAATATTAGTAATTTTTATTTAGGGGTGATCTTACTATTAACTATGGTGAATAAGGGGAAGGTATATAAGATGGATTTGTAGACACCATCACAACTACTATGAAGGATCAGCTAGTGAACTTTTCAACATGTGATACCTTTTAGTATTCCTCTTTCCTCTTGTGTCTCATTCTATTCCAACATTCCCAATTTTTCTTTAACTTCCTCAATCTCAACTCCTCTAAGATAGGCACTTTCCCTAACATGGTGACCTCAGTCATAGTATATACCCATGTCTTATCAATCACATAGGACTAATACTAGTTTTTAGAGTATTTTTAATCTCTAGTCATTATTGACCTTAGCCAAGAGGCCATTATATTAATTATAATAGACTTAAAGTAGTCATGGCTCATCGATAGCAAGGTTATGGTTAATTGGTTCTTTGGGAGCTAGTTTACCTTAATTTGGTCACATGAATTCATAGGTGAGCCCTTATAGATTCCATGCTTACTCATGGACAGGACCCTGGTTGTAGAGTTAGCTCACCAACTTGATGTAGTTGATACAATATATGGAATGAGATATAAGAAAAAGGGCCTTTATGATGTCCACTTCATAAGAGGATGCACCATGGTGGTGAAGAGATATTAGGAGCACCTACTCATGTTTAAAATTATGGAGCTAAGCCTCAACCTAGTTGATGATAAATAAATCTATGATTTAGATGGTTACATAGCCTCCTTCAGGATTTCTATCATACCAAATCACCAACCCCAGTCGTAACTCAAGTAGTGGAGCTCACCCACAGAGGATAACCTCAAACATTTAGTAGATCTATCCCAAATCTCAATAGACACTTGCAAGCCATGGGAGTCTTTCTATGACATAGTCCAAATATTTGAGCTATCTAAAATAATAATAAAGGGGAAAAAGACATAGCTCATTTATAGGGATTGGAGCTAAGAGAAGATAGTCACCTACACAAAATATATGAAAGAGATAGGCAAGTTGTACTATAATTTTGAGGATGAGGAAATGGACAAAATATTTGAAAATATTTAGAATGAGCATCATCTAAAAGAAGACTTGGTAGAAGGAGGATTCACTATCAAAGAAGAGGAAGAAAAAGAAAAATAAGAAGATACACCTAAGGAAGAGGTGGGGCGTGCCCCCCAAAAAATAATTATAAGTTATAGAGGTCTCAAATCCATCAACATGGATACCTCTTATGTTCTTGTACCCCACTACCTCATAGAACTATTAAGACTCTTCAAGGCACCTCATAGGTAGGTCATCTTATCCCAAGTGACTTGAGGCACTAGTAATTAGCCCTCTACTATCACCCCCTCAAATGATGACATGATTTTCACAAACCCTTATTTCTATCTCTACCTCCTTTTTTTCTCCCTATTTCCCTCCATAGTCTCACCTCAAGTTGTGAAAATATCCACTACCCATCCAATCACTTCCCTAGTTCCACCCTCCTCTTCATCTACTTAGCCTACCACCAATCTTGTACTACTTTCCTCCATGATCCTAATCACTTCCCTTGTGTCTTTCCTTACTCCTCTAACCTCATTATCTACATCATCTTCCATCATAGAATAATTGCCTTCCATTCCTCTCTTAGGTCTCCCACCTTTCTCTCCTTCCACCCTCACTCTTCATCTACTCACCTCTACAGGAACAACATATAATAATTCATAGTAGTAGGTGACCATTCCATTTGCATTTACTTAAGGACTACCCTTCATAGGGGATAACATTTAGTCACTAGAGTAGTACCATTAATAGATGAAAATGATGAGAAGGGACTAAGATGCCTAGATAGAAGAAAGGAAGGGAATGTAGGCTAGAGCCATGGTGAAGCCTCTCATATAGTCATCCTTTAGCCAAACATAACAATCTCTCATGATTGTACATATGACACCTCAAGTAGTTAAGCCATAAGATCAAATGTAGTTGAGGGACTATGCAATACAAGTTATCAACTTCAATCTCAATTAGGCTAGGCCCACTGACTATGTTAAGCTAATGAAGGAAACATAGATGTTTGTGACTAAATACTACATTGAAGTTCCTGATAGCAGGAGAAGACCAAGATGGAACTCCCCAAGATTAAGGATATAGTTGTTTGACTCAAAATTGAGGTTAAAGTGAAAGATGTGGAGCTCAAAAAATTAAGGTCTGACCTTCAGATCCACATCACTAATGAGAGATTTTAAGTAGAATCCAAAATATGAGTGGCTATATAGGATAGGATATAGGACAAAGAATAAGAAATTATGTAGACCAATTATAATCTCTTATATTCTAATTAGCTGTATATAGAACTACAATAATAGGCATAGTAGGAGTCTTCAGTCTAAGACCAAGAAATTACATAGCTAAAGAATGACCTTGATACTTACCCTCAGACCATGTAAATCCTCCCAATGGTCCAATACTTGTATGTATCTTAATATGGGAGGATCAAGAAAATGGCTGTAAACCTAAATCCAACACATAATTTTATCATGGACTCATAGAATTTGAGCTCTGAGGTAAGCAATCCATCAACCAAGTCATCACCTTTATGTCCCCTAAGGTCTAGGATTCATAGCTTCCCATCTAAAAGATTTAAAATGATTTTAATGAGACACTATAGGAAATGGGGGTGATTGATCAAATACAAGAAGTGGTGAAGATCAATGAATTTATAAGCTACAACAAGGTAGTTACCACGTACAAGACATTTCTCAATGCCTTAGAGAAAGTGGTCCAAGATAGATGGGGGCACATTGAAAAACTAGTATAATTAGGACTCCCCTCCCCATTGTTAGTAGATAATATCATCCTCTTAAAGGAAAAAATAAAAGCATTGATAGAGCATAAATAGAATGACCAAACCATGTTCATGGCTCTTAGTCAATCACTTAATGTCTTCAAAGTGGAGAATATATTATAGGCACTCACCTAGCTAGAGTTTCAAATGTTGATGGCAGTTCAAGGTCTGGGGATCAACTTATTCAAAGAGATTATTGAGCTAGATATATCCTTTTATTCTCTTAATAATAAGACCCAACCCAAGGAAAAAGAGTGGGCACCTTTGTAGGTGGCTCTTCAAATGTTTTAAGTCCATAAAATTTCTTCCTATTTTGTAAATTTTGCCTCGATTAATCTATGTACTAGTGTTTCTGGGTTCTCTCATCTATAAGTAGACACCATTGTGAGTCACCTAGAACCATGGATTGGGATCCACCTTTTATCATTTTGGAGTAGTTCATGTTTGGTCCCATACTTGCTACTTCCTATTTGTCACTTCTACCTTTGGCCATCCTTTCCTAGGGCCCCATTTGAATTTTCCCCCAAGTATCATCTTCTTTATGCTTCTTCCATATGGTATGTAGGCACTTGATCAACATAAATAGTCTCTCAATTATCTATGGTGTAGCACCAACTTGACACATAGCAACCCAACACTATTTTAATCCAATTCCCTTTTTGTCAAAACTCTAAGCAGTGTCATTAGCTAATAACATAATGGGTGGGAATCACTAGGAAAGTGTAAAGCTAACCACAGGTACTCCATAGAGCACCCCTGTGTTTATTTTTGTAAGGAAGTTCCCAACATCCCCTAGAGTAGCATCTACTTGACACATGTCATTTCAGTGCTCATCTAAGAATGGTTTTGATTTGTCAAACCTTTGGGTAGTGTCATTGGATAGTGAAGAGAAGGAAAGGGATCCACCATATGGCATCACATAAGTGATTCTAAAGATGGACATGTGGCATAATTACACTCTTCTTGAGCATCATGACCATAACAAGAATGTATAGTTCTGACATATCTAGGATCCATAGGTTAACTACACTCATGAGCCTGAGTCCTTCATCTAATTGTAATGGCATCATCACTAGCACGAGTGTTAGGGATTTCCATTTATCACTCCTAGGAGAAGCTTCTTCCCCTATATATTTCAATCTCATCCCTTTTATAAAAGGCTAGCTATCATTTAGTAATATTATGATATTTTTGTAAATAACCATTTGTAATAGAATAAAAGTAGTATCACCTAGAATTTTCCATTATATAACCTTAATAGATGACCCTCATAGGTCGAGGTAGATATTTTATATTGTGCCCTTGAGTCCTTATATATTATTTTCTCCACCAATGAAGAGGATGCGGTCTTCTATGTCAATTTGAGTGGGAAGTCATCTCTACTCATTATTACTTTTCTCTACTTCTATAGTGTTAATTCTTACTCATATTATAGATCTTAATTAATACTTTATGATCCTTTATGGTCTATACTGGTTAAAGATTCAATCTATTTTATGTAATTATAGGTTAAAACTTTAAATCTATCAATGCATCACCTTATTTAGTTTTATGTTTGTGTTTCTTGTATTTCCTTCCTTCCCCTTTTCATATCCAACTTCTAAAATCCTAGATTTTGCTTTATAGATGGTAATTTAGTCCCATGCCTGTAATTTTTCCCATAGAGGTTGTTTAACCTAGAGTGAGTTTTACGCATCAACAAATGTAAAGATTCTCATATTAACATATAATCATGGATCAATAACCAATCAACATTATTAATAACAAAATATCTAAACACAATTAAAATTACAACAAAAATATAGCTATTCATGAATAAACAATCATGCATTTAACTATTCCACATGTTGTGTGTAGGGTTCCTTGTCCAATCTCTCCGCCACCAACATAGTCATCTAATACACACTCCCTAATGATACTCTGCCTCAATATATATCTATAAATAGGACTAAATTCTATATCCACCTCAAAAATGTAAATAATAGTTAGCTCATAACAATAATAATCAATCAAAATACTACTAACTCAAAGTAATACAAAATGAACATGATCAATATACATATGAAACTCATGTACAACTAACCAAAAAGTAATAAGTCACACAAAATAGTCATTATATGTCTATCCATACATCAACATAAATGAAAATAGTTTGATACAAAATTAATTAAATATAATTAACCCCATTAATATATGTTTAATAAGAAAATCAAGTTTAGTGAGGAAATCAAGATATAACATCCTTCACCCCTAAAACTAGTCATCATCTTGATGACATTTATTTCAAACAAAATTTCTAAAATTAAATAACATAGAGGTAAATAATATAACAATAGTAAATGCTTTAAACAAATAAATGAGGAAACAATCTATAGAACTCATCATAGTCCTCCTAAGTGGTACTATCATTAGAATATTAGTCCCACTAGACCTTGCACTATAATAATTCCCTATTATGCAAACTAAGTTTGTGAGAGTTAGTTATTTTATTTGGTCCTACTATGACCACCATGGGATCTATAACATATAAAGCATTATAGTCCAATACATGAGAAGGATAATTTTCATATTTTTTTAGGATAGGACACATGGACAACATTATATAAGAGAGATAGATCTAGTGTCAAATAAATCCTATAATTTATGGGATTGACCAATTTTAAGAACCCAAAGGTTCCCATAGATCTTGGTGAAAGCTTCATTGATTTACCAAACTTAATAAAAATCTTATGAGGTTTAACACATAGAATAACTTTATCACCAACATAAAACTATCCTATTGTCCTCTTCAAATTAGCATAATGTTTATGTCTATCATTATTCTCAACCAACCTTTATCTATTGATTTTACCTACTCCTCCATCTCCACAAGTATTTTAGGATCAAAGACTACCATAACTTCAAGATTGTCCCAACTGATGGGTATTTGACACCTCCTTCTATACAAAGCTTTAAATGGAACCATCTTTAAATAAAATTGGTAAGAGTTATTATAAGCAGACTCTACTAGTGGAAGATACTCCTCCCCCTTGTATTGGTGATCCATTTAATTAATTTGAATAATATCTTCTATAAATTAGTTTATTGTCTTTGTTTATCCATTTTTTTCCAAATGATATATAGTACTAAATTTCATGTGTGTACCCAAATTTGAATTATATTCAACCAGAACCTAGATGTCATTCTTGGAAAATGATTAGAAATGATTTTATATATAAACCCATTTAATTTGTATACCTCTTTCAAAATTATTTTTGTAAGAATTAGTGCATCATCAATCAAATTACCTACTATGAATTGAGATACCTTGGTTAGTTTGTAAACAACCACCAAGATCATGTCATGATAGATCCATGATAATGGAAAACCTTGCTCAACAAATTCCATACTAATTACTTGCTACTTACATTACAATATATCATGGGGATATACCAATCTTGTTGAATGCACATGTTTAGCCTTCACACACTGACACTCTAAATAATGTGATGCAAAAAATATATCATATTTTTTAATTACATTATATAAATAGAGAGGTTTTAACTCAGTCATGAGCTTAGTAACTCCTATATGACTTGAATTTTGGGCATTATGCAATTATTTTATCACCATGCTCCTTATTATCTCTATTAGGTACATACATTTTGCCATTTATCTAAAAATATCATCATTCTCCAACTTGAATCTTGTAAACATAAGGTTTTGAGCATCCTCCAATAAATATTTCTCAATCTACTCATATAATTCATCTCTATGGGAGAATTTAATAACTTGATCATGAAAATTACTCTTAATAGTAGATAAATATACTATGCACCTTATATGACTTAGGGCATCTACAACTCTATTTTCTTTACCCTTGAAGTAGCTAATATCAAATTTATATTTGGATAAATATTATAACTATCATCTCTAAAAGGAATTTAGGTTTGGTTGGGTGAAGATATATTTCAAACCCAAGTTATTAGTCTTAAGTTCAAATGTCTTTCCCAATAGATAATGCCCTTAAACTTACAAGGAATGTAATATTACAATAAGTTCTAGATCATATGGGCGATAATTTTCCTCATATGACTTAAGCTTCTTAAAATCATAGGCTACAAATAAACCATCTTACATAAGAACTCCTCTAAGACTATCCCTAGATGCATCTATAATTACTAAGAATTGACCATTAGGATCAATAACTCTTAGCATAGGTGCCGATGTAAGCCTCCTTTTTATCTCAAGAAAGGATTTTTCACACTTGTCCAGCCAAAAAAGAATTTTTATAACCAAACAAAATTTTGATTCTTCCACTAATGAGATGTAATTAGGTTATCTATTTTAATTAAATTTAAAACAAAATTCCTATAATATCTTACTAATCCCATAAAAATTCTCACTTCATGCACATTTTTAGGTTATATTCACTCCATTATGTCTCTTATCTTCATCAGATCAACTAAAATTCTATAAACAAGATAATGTTCCCCAAATATTACACTTTTCTCTATAAAAATTTAACATTTGAACAAGTTACCATATAATTCGTTCTTCCACAACACTACAAAACCAACTCTAAATATTGTAGATGTTATTCCTCATTTTTAGAAAAAATGAGGATATCATCTAAAAATTTAACATAAAATGGTTCATATAATCCCTAAACACATTTTTCATGATATTCATGAATGTTACTAGAGCATTTGTTAACTCAAAAGGCAACATTATAAATTTATAGTGTTTGTACCATGTTTTGAACATTGTTTTGAGAATATATTATTCTAAAATTCTCATCTGATGATTCCCCACTCAAAGATCTATCTTAGATAAAATTATTTACCCATGCATTTGATAAAAGAGATGATCAATGTGAGGTAATGGATACATTTTCTTGATTTTTTCTTTGTTTAATATCTTGTAAAAATTACATAGGTAAAGAGTATCATCCTTATTTTTGACAAACATTAATATTACAACCCATGATGACACACTTGTTCAAATCAACACTTTAGATAACAACTCCTATAGTTGAGATTTCAACTCAACCAATTCTATAGTCATCATATTGTAAGGTGTTTTGGATTGAATTTTTGAACCAAGTAATATGTCAATTAAGAAATCAAATTCTTACTTGTGTGGTAAAACCAATAATTCCTCTAGAAACACATCTTGAAAGTTTCTAATAAAATGATAATATTTGATGGATGATTCCTTATATTCATCCATTTCATTTATTTTAACAATTAATGCATGACATCCTTTCTTATGAGCCTTCTTAAGATAAATTGTAGAAAACTACCTAGGTTTCAACTCCCTCTTCTCATCATGAATCTAAATTTGATTCTAAAAATTATCTTCACATCCTACTTTCTTAAAATATAAATATACCTTAGCTTTATTATTAGCAAGCCAATTTACCCCTATAATCACATTATATGATCCTAGTAGTGTTTCATATAGATCTACTACCGATGTGAATTTAGGCAATTCAATCTTGGCTTACACTAAGCACCTATTAACTTTGACCTTGGCTTCATTCCCATATTTCATTGACCTTGAATTTTCCATTAAATCATATTTCTCATATAACTTAGATAATATTAATGGATAAATAAAACATCTTTTAACTTTAGTGTCAATAAAAATAGAAGTGGCTTAACCAAAAATGTTACCTATAACCTCAATAGGTAAGACCTAAAAATGAGCCTAATGACTATCAATAGCCACATGGAATATCTATTGAAAAGTTCATTACTACATAGTGCCTTATATTTACCTTTATAATTTCCTTGAGTACATTACCTAGTATAGTGATAACCCCCATAGATGAACATCCACTAGGTGGTCCTTTCCTTTTTTATTGTTATTTTACCTTGAAACTAGTCATGAACCCACCATCCATTTTCTTATTACATGAGAAGTTTTTGCATTTAACATTCTTATTCTTGAACTAATTTTTTAAATTTCCATTCCTTTTCTAGTTATTCTTTTTAAGAGTGGGTTTGGAACCTCCAAACTTCTTCTTGAAATTCTATCTGACTTGAGGAAGAGACTTTAACTTTGATTCCTACTTAATTGTCTTCTTAAAGACTTGATCTATTACAGATGGCCTATGAATATTTACCTCACATCTAATTTGGGGTTTTAATCCCATAATTAACTTATGGATGTGAAACCTTTCATCTTCCTGATATTGAGGAACATATTTTAGGATCTTAGTTATTTATTCCCAGTATTCATTCATTGAAAGATATCCCTACTTTAGATTCTAAAAATATATCAAATTCTAGTCAAAATACAACGAGGGAAACCATCCTGATCTAAAGAAAACCATGAATTATTCCCATGTGTTGGAAGTGGATTCAAGGTTCATCTTGGTCTTCTTATTTTACCATAATATTTTTACTTCTTTATCAAGCTGATACACTCCCCAAACTACCTTGGTGACTTTAGAGTAATTATAGATCTCAAATTAATTTTACATTTTTGTCAACAAAGATTCTACATCATCCAATAACATAGTTTCATCAAACTTATAAGGATTAAATTTCTTCATGTCTTCTACAATTTTTATATCTACTCGAGCCCTCACATCCTATAACACCTCATCATGCCTATGCTCTTATTAAACTTATTGATGATCTTCTTGATGAGCAGGGTGATATTTAGGATCTTATTTATTATTTTACTCAGCATTTTCATGCACCTACTATTATAAGGCCATGATTTGGTTCCTCATTTCATGCATGGTTGTGAGGATCTGATCCAACTTCATAACTTGCTCTACAATAAGTTGATTTAGATCTATTAGAGGGTTAGTTTTTGATGCACCCTCACCTCTAGACCTAGCATGCACCATTCTCTTTTTTTATTAACATGAGAATAAAAATATTTTAGTATAATCATTAAGTCCTAAAATATGAGCCTTAACTTTGATACCATATTGTTAAAATCCTACTAGGTTGAACCCTAAAAAGTTTTTTTTTTAGTTTAATTTATTAATCTAAACTAGATTATTTTCAAATAAGTAATATATTTGATCTTTAAATAAATAAAAATTAAATTATTAATTTATTATTATTCATTTAGA
>JARHVA010001164.1:3445000-3447500 GCA_037957365.1 Torreya grandis | reverse complement strand
CATCTTGGATGCTTCTAAAGAAGGCTTTCTACCTTGACTATGCAAACGAGTTCTTTCTTTTTATTTTATCTCCTCTCTATTGACCATGGCCTACTATTATTTGAAAAAACCCTTCATATTTTATCATTTCCACAGCTATCTTCATGCCATCTAAAATACTTAATTTCATGGCTAACCCTTCCTCATCAATAATTACCCAAGAATGACTCGCCATAACAATAAAAATTCTTGGCATGATCAACAACTTTCAACTTCAACCCTAAAAGCAACATACTCAACTTAATATCTCAATAAAAGTAGAAATCAAACCCTAGTTTCTTCCTTTTTGCATGGCTCGATCGAGCAACACAATGATAACTACCGAAAATTAGGGTTGATAAAACAATGTCAATAAACATAATTATACTTAAATAATTTAAATACATATAACAACTATAATCATTAAAAAATATAAAGTTTCATGCCTAATTAAACCCTCTATGGGTATTAAAAACCATGTCACCTAGATACCATAATAGTCACATTCACCTAGTGTCTAAGTTTAACTTTATTTTATTTTAATCAACTTGTTTAGTAAACTACAAACTTTAATTTATTTTCATGTTATTTATACTATTTTATGACAATAATTTTTTTTATTTCTTAAATTTACACACTAGTAAGGAGCTATGTAGTCAAAATTCACATCAAATCCATCTAAAAAGACACATAATTATATTACTCCAAAATGCCATCAACTTCATAATCTTTAGGAACAATAATAATTGTAAACATGCTCAAATTAGCATATAATCATAGATCAATAACTAGTCAACATTATTAAGCATAAAACAACCAAAAACTATTGAAACTAGAGAAAACATATAACTATCACTCATAAATAAATGTGCATTTAACTAATATACATGGTGTGTGCAGGGTTCCCTATCAAATCTCTCCACCCCTGACATAGTCATATTTTTCACCCTCCTTGATGATACTCCCCTCCATATTTTTCTAAAGAGTGGACTATCTCCTACATCCACCTTATAAATGTACATGGTAGTTAGCTCGTAACAATAATAATCAATTAAAATGTTGTTAAAGTAAAATAATATTGAATGAGCATGATATATACACACACACACACACACACACACATATGTATACATACATACATATATATATATATATATATATATATATATATATATATATATATATATATATATATGTATGTATGTATACATATGTGTGTGTGTGTGTGTGTGTGTGTGTGTGTGTGTGTGTGTGTGTGTGTGTATGCATATATGTATACATATATATATACACACATACACACACACACACACACACACACACACACACACACACATACATACATACATACATATATATATATATATATATATATATATATATATATATATATATATATATATATATATATATATATATATATGTATGTATGTATGTATGCATGTATATCTCTGTGTGTGTACACACACACACACACACACACACACACACACACACACACACACATCTTATCTACAACTAACCAACAAGTGAGTCACACAAAATAATAATTATATGTTTGTCCATATAGTAGGATAAATTTCTAAAATAGTAATTAAACATCATTAATCCCATTAATATTTGTTTAATGAGAGAATAAAGTTTAGTGAGGAAATCGAGATGTAATAGAAAAGAACTTGTAGGAAAAAAAATTACATCATTAGGGAAGGATTTCCATCTTCTTCATTATATTATGAAATGGTGCATGATGGAAAATGAGAGAGTCAAGAACTTCGTAGAAAAATTTTAGTTTTAGAGGGATGGTGACCCTATGTAGTCTCATGAGAGGGACCCCTATAGTAAATGTATGTGGTAAATGACTAACACATTTAGTGTGTTGGAGAATGATATAGAACAATTTAATAATAATGTGAACCAAATCAAAAATGTTCAAAATTTAGTTAAATAAGGCCTCATAAATATGATCTAGTTGAGTATAATTAAAATTAGTAATTTTGTCCCCAATATTACAATGTTTGAGGATGAAATAATAGGAAAAGATGAGGGTCACTCAAAATCTAAAATTAGAAAGAGTGACAAACTTCAAGCCTAAGGTAAATCTAAGGAGAACAAATACCAAGACAAGGAAAGAGTATAGGAACATATCAATTTATTACATAAATAATGGGAGGCAATCAAGATTATTAATAACTTAAATGATCCCTATTAATGTAGTTTATTATCTTTTGTCATTTATTTGTTTTGGGATATAAGTTTTCTATCTATCAATAACATTGTCCTTATTAGGATTTTCTTCGCCTTGTATTTATAATTGTCTCATTTTTTAATGTTAATGCCTTATTCCTCTCAATTAATTATTAAAATGTTTTGTTCCCTTTAAAAAAACCTCTTTTACCTATTAGATAATAAATTTTCTAACATTTATTTTTTATGTGAAGTTAACATGCATGATTTTTCATTAACACACATTATACATGTGTGT